>JXCR01073511.1:3640-23772 GCA_002079205.1 Phalaenopsis hybrid cultivar
CACTAATAGACAATTGAAATAAATATGTAATTTTAATAACTCCTAAATAACTAATTATACTAATGAGATTTTTAATGTGATATTCAATATATAAGAAAGCATCATTCTCCTTGTCAAGAAATTATAATGAATGGATAAAGTGAATCAGTTTAATTTGTATTGTGTCAAATATGAGCATACATATTCTTTACCCTTTGGTCCAGGCATAAATAACATTAACTAATCCTACGTTTGTTTACTAAATCTGCGGCTAGGCTGGGAGGATATCGGCTCTCACTTCAGAGCTCTCACGTTCCCCTTACCTGAGAGCTAACATCTACACTTCAGCACCCAAACGATAGGATCGAATTGGCGATTTTAGTATGTCACTCTAAAATCTCCAATTCTACGTCCGATAATTTTACTTCCCTATTTATTTACACTCAACTTCCAAGGGCTTTGACATTCCTGAATCTTAGATGTAATCTTCACTTTAGTTGTAAAACTCAACATATTTTAACAAATCAATTTGTTAGATTGAAAGTAAATTAATATCGAAGTGAAAAGATCATCACAATTTCTTTAACATTTTCATGGTTTCACCAATTCAAATCATTATTTCACAAATCTCAAGACAAGGAGAAAGACAGAGAAAACTACTCAGATCTCATGGGGAAAACACAACAAAACTCGGAATTCATATATAAAATCAAAGTCATACAAACTACAACAATAAATAAACTTATCTCTAATTTCTCCCCAAGAAAACTTTTCGAAGTTCCTCTGAATCTCTTCCTTTCTTTACAGCACACAGAATTCTTCTTCGAAGCTGCAATGAAGAAGAAATCTCTCACTTTCCTCCACTCTTACAATCTCTCGAAGAATTCCTCACAATTTAGACTCACTAGCAAACACTAATGGAACCTCTGCAACTTTCAGGACCTTTCTAACATCCAGGACCCCTAGGCTCTCTTCAATTTTCGACTAAAATCTTCTTTTAAAGTTGTGGATGAGTTTTCCCAAGAGTTGCCTAAGCAACCCTCCAAAATTCGTCCTCATCCAATGCTTTATTGGACATAACCGTCGAGCTCGCCGTCGGCGGCCTCGAGGGCGTCGTCGGCGGGCCTTCTAAGTGAATTAATTCTGGAGTCTCGGGAAAAGTCCGCCGTCGTTGGGCTCGCCGTCAGCGCCGTATTTCAAATCTTCACATTTTGGTCCTTTTCGCTCCAAATTCACCCCTTTTTGCATCTTTTTGCTCCAATAACACTAATTCATCATTCCTGCAACAAAACATCAAAAGGTTCTGACATCAACCCTTATTAATTTGAATGCCACTGTTAAATCATGGAGGATACGAAGGTCTATAGTTAACATTTCCTTGGTTGGATGAATTTCCTAATGGGTTCATTGGGTTGTTTGTCCATTGTTGATTTGTAGAAGAATTGTTAATCAAATTAAAATTTGGATGATTTTTTCAACCTGGGTTATAATAGTTCGAATAAGGGTTGTTGGGTCTATTAATAGTATTTAAAGTTTCATATGAAGGTTGAACATCCACAAATTGCCCAGATGAATTCTCTTCCATCATAGGTATTCGAGAATAATAATGATCTAATTTCTTTGATATTGCAACAATCTGTGAAGCTAACATAGGGAGAATAATTCATCCCATAATGATCTAATTTCTTTGATATCGCAGCAATCTGTGAAGCTAACAATTTAAAGTCTCATATGAAGGTTGAACATCCACAAATTGCCCCAGATGAATTCTCTTCCATCATAGGAGGTGTTGGAGAATAATTCATCCCATAATGATCTAAATTCTTTGATATTGCAACAATCTGCGAAGCAAACATAGATATTGCATTAGAATCATGGATACTTTTGATATTGCAGCAATCTGCAAAGCTAACATAGATATTGCAGCAGAATCATGGATACTAGCTATCAACAATTTGTGAAGCTAACATAGATATTGCATCAGAATCATGGATATTAGATACTCTTTTAGGATTTACCCTTTCAGAAGATCATTAAAAATTGTTGGTAGTCATCTCTTTTATCAATGAATAAGCTTCATCAAAAGGTTTTGACATTAAAAAATTATCAGTCGCAGCATCTATAATCGATCTAAGTGATCCCACTAATTCATTATAAAAAAGTTTGAATTATCAACCAATCTGGTAACGAATGATGAGGGCATTTCCTAAGAAGCTCTTTAAATTTCTCCCAAGCTTCGTATATTGACTCTCCATCAATTTGACAGAATGATGTTATGTCATTTTTAAGTTTAGCAGTTTTGGATGGAGTGTTCTAATAGATCCTGGTGCTAACGAATTTAACCACATCTTAGCCTTATCCCTCAGTGAAAAGGAAAAAGTTTAAGTCTAACAGCATTGTTTGAAACTCTGTCATATTTAAAAGTAGCACACAGCTCTAAAAAACTAGCGAGGTGTAAATTAGGATCTTCATTTGGTGTACCTCCGAATTGATTGTTATATCATTTGGATAATGGCAGGTTTAAGTTCAAATGAATTAGCAGCTGCATCAGGATTTTGGATAGATAAGTGAATTTCATCTGCTGTAGGATTTGCATAATCTCGTAGGGGTCTAGGTTAGTGTTCATTCTCTATTCCTTGATTGTTCATGTTGTTTTCCTTTGTATCGGAATTTCTAGGTTCTCTTCTCAATATTCTAATTTTTCTAACAGTGCGTTCTAATTTTGAATCGTAGGGTATAAAATTTTCATGTCAAAATTTACGCATACAATTTGAAATCAGTACACAGTAAAACAATTAATTAAATATGAAAATAAGTTGAAATTCAAGTAAAAATTTTCTAATAATCCTAATTTGTCCATTACTCTAATTGTGATTCTTTTTTACTCCCTGGCAACGACGCTAAAAACTTGACAGTGATTTTATATATGGTTAAAAATATAAGTATTTAATACTGCTGCTAAAAGATTTAATTTCTCAACAACTGCACCAAAATTTAATAATAATTATAGATTCGATAAAGATAAATGTATAAAATATTCAATAATTGTAAAGTCACACTTATCAACGCAAGTATANGGTCAATTAAAATAAATATGTAATTTTAATAACTATTAAGTAACTAATTATACTAATGAAGGTTCGAATGTGATATTCAATATATAGGAAAGCATCCTTCTGTTTGTCAAGAAATTATAGTGAATGGTTAAAGTGAATTAATTCAAATTATATTGTGTCAAATAGGAGCATACCTATTTTTTACCCTTTGATCCAGGCATAAAGAACGTTGACTAATCCTATGCTTGTTTACTGAATCTACGGCTAGGTTGGGAGGATACCGGCTCTCACTTCGGAGCTCCCACGTTCCTCTCACCTGAGGGATAACATCTACACTTCAACCCCCAAATGATAGGACTAAATTGGGGATTTTAGTCTTTCACTCTAAAATCTCCAATTCTACGCCCGATAATTTTATTTCCCTATTTATTTNCACAATTGAAATAAATATGTAATTTTACTGACTCCTAAATAACTAATTATACTAATGAGGTTTTTAATGTGATATTCAATATATAAGAAAGCATCATTTTGTCAAGAAATTATAGTGAATGGATAAAGTGAATTTGTCAATTTTGTATTGTGTCAAATAGGAGTATACCTATTCTTTACCCTTTGGACCAGACATAAAGAACATTGAATTGTGCCAAATAGGAGCATACCTATTCTTTACCCTTTGGTCCAGGCATAAAGAACATTGACTTACACTTGTTTACTGAATCTGTGGCTAAACTGGGAGGATATCGGCTCTCACTTCGGAGCTCCCACGTTCCCCCATCTGAGGGCTAACATCTACACTTCAGCACCCAAACGATAGGACCGAATTTGCGATTTTAGTCTGTCACTCTAAAATCTCCAATTCTACGTCCGATAATTTTATTTCCCTATTTATTTACACACAACTTCCAAGGGCTTTGACCTCCATGAATCTTGGATGTAATATTCACTTTAGTTGTAAAACTTAACATATTTTAACAAATCAATTTGCCAGATTGAAAGTAAATTAAGATCGAAGTGAAAAGATCATCATAATTTCTTTAATATTTTCATGGTTTCACCAATTCAAATCACCATTTCATAAATCTCAAGACAAGGAGAAAGACAGAGAAAANTTGCGGAGCTAACAAGGGACTTACTTGCAACTTGGATTCTTCTTTGGAGGTTAGATTTTTGGGTACTTTTCTTCCCGGGTTCTAACGAATTCAAAAAGTATTATTCCATTGGTCAAGAGTCTGAGATAGTGCCCTTGCTTTGGCGAGGGTACTCTTTAAATGGCTCTCCCTATTGATTTGGAAATGAATGCACAATGGACTGGAGCCACCTATGCTGGGGTCGTAGGAAAAGCACGTGACATCCTACAAGATCAGGACAAACTGGTTTTCCCACAAGCCTTCCATGACACTACTGCTGGAAAAGGCTCCTCTCCTTGTATTAACCATGTGGGACTTAAGGAGGGAGAGCCTGCTATTTTCTTTTCTGCACAAGAAATCACTGAGCTAAACAAAGAGGTATAGTATACACTTATTGGAAAATTTAGTTTGGGTCACCCCAAAATGGAGCTGGTTAGAAGCTACTTTGATTCAATTCATTTTATTGGAGCATGGAAACTTGGATTGCTTGATGGCATACACCTCCTAATTCAACTAACCACTATAGAGAACTATGAAAAAGTATTTTCCAAGCAATCTATAATAATTGCTGGAGCTAATATGAAAATTCTAAAATGGAATTCTGATTTTGACCCTAGCAAGGAGCCACCTGTAATTCCCATTTGGTTCAAGTTACAAGGCCTTCCCCTCCATCTATTCAATCTGAATGCACTTTTTAACATAGGGTGTGCTATTAGAACACCCTTAAAGGTGGATGCCCCTACGTATAATAAGGCTAAATTTGTAAGTGCAAGAATCCTAATAGAAAGGAACATAACTCATCTAGAGATGAAAAGAATTTGGATTAAAGATGAGAGTAATGGATTTTGGCAGGGGGTTGTCATGGAATAAAAACCTTATTATTGTCAACATTGCAAAATATTTGGACATACTATGGAAAGGTGCTACAGACTACATCCCCCCACTAAAAGGATTCAAAATTATTCTTCTAAGGTACCTGCTGAAAGGGACCCCATCCCTGATACCGTGGGAGGAACTGAGCTTGGAGGACATGAAACAAATCAACATGTTGAGATAGTTAACTCTCATGCAACCAACAGGCTCTAATTGGAACTTCTATGAAAAAACAGATTACTGATCCTTTAACTCAACCTATCCTGGATGGGGGGATTAATGCTGCCCCCTCTCCCCATCTTGAAGCTGGAGAAGGCAGTATGACTTCTCCTACCAAGGCCACTGAATCAGAAATTGAGAGGGAAAATATGGAGGCCAATAAACCATCTAATAAGATGCTTCTAAACATTAACCAACTAATGGAAATAGATTGGCAAATACAAAAGGCAAAGAAGAAAAGGAAATCAAAGCTGGAAGAAAAGAAGTTGATGGAAGATTTTGCCACAAACACTGTGGATGGAAAGAATGATCACATGAAATTCAACCTCCAACCAATGAGGGGAAGGACCAAATCTAGATCCCAACCCTCCTCCCATTAACCACAACAAAATGATTAACTTGCTATGTTAGAATATTAGGGGATTGCTCACCCCCTCTCTTTAAAAAGGCTTAAATATTTAAATAAGAAGTATACGTTTTGGTGTATGGTTATTTTAGAACCTATGGTTCATAATAATCCTCAGAAGTATGCTAATGCTTTCCCTGGCTTTTCTTTATTTACAAACTTGAATAATAAAATTTGGATTTTATGTAAAACAGAAATGAGATTCAATATCCTGTTGAACCCCTCCCAACTGATGCATTGTTCCTTCAATTTGACTGGCATGATAGGCTGTGCTACCTTTGTGTATGCAGGCTATTCCAAATCAGCTAGGCAAGATTTGTGGAAAGAGCTACATCAAATCAAGAGCCAAACTAACACTGCTTGGATAATGGGGGGTGACTTAAACTGCATAGCATCTCTTGTTGAGAAGAAGGATGGTAGAACTCCATGTATTGCTACAATGACTGATTTCAATGACAACATTTAGAATGCAGGTCTTTTTAATTTAGGTTATAATGGCTCTGATTCACTTGAAGAAGGGGGAGACTTTGGGAAAGACTGGATAGAATACTAGAAAATGACAACTAGACTTAGAACATTTTGCAAACCACTATAACGCATCTCAGCCTAGCAGGCTCAGACCACAGACCTATGCTGATCACCATCTCTGTTAATGAACAAAATTCTAGGCACTCCTTCCAGTTTCTAAATGTCTAGTCCAGCCACAAGGAGTTCATGCAAATTTTGAAAGGGCATTGGAGGGAGTGTGACCACACCAGACCTATGCTAGAAAAGACATTACTAAATGTCTAGTCTAGCCACAAGGAGTTCACACAAATTGTGGAATCTGCAAAAAAAGGTTGGAAAGGATTTAAATTAATGGAACTAGAATACTTTTAGGAATATTTTGAATTGTGTGGAGCAGGCTGAGAAGGAGCTGAAGCTTTTGGAGAAGGACCACAGTATTAGCAAGGTAGATGAGGCCTCCCTCTTGGAGGCAAATGAGAAACTCTTAACTACTGTGGAATGGCAAGAACAATTCCTTAGAGAGAAAACAGCTAAAACCAAGTTCACTGATGGGGACAGAAATACCAAGTTTTACCATGCTTGCATAAAGTATCAAAGTAAGTACAAAATAATACACTCTATGAAAGATAATCAAGGCAACTGGATTAGAAATGAGGATGATATTGTTGACATTGTTGTGGCCTACTGTCGAGACTTTATGCAGTGCAGAAATTTTGAAAGGGAGCAGATCGATACTAGTTTGTTCAGTGCTGATAAGGAATTCACTTCTAGCTTAAATCTAGCAGAAATTCTAGGAAAGGAAGAAATTAAACAGACCCTTTTATCAATTGACAGTGCCAAATCAGCTGGCCCTGGTGGGTTCACTGTTGATTTCTACAAGAAGACTTGGGAGGTCATCAAAGAAGATGTAATCAAGGCAATGCAACATTTCTTTCAGGGAAACCCTTTACCAAACTCTTTTAGTGCTGCCACCATTGTGTTCATTCCTAAATCTTCTCTGAAAGAAAAGTGGATCCATTTTAGAACCATTAGCCTAACTAATGTGATAAGCAAGATTATTAGAAAAATCCTTGTGAAGAGAATTCAACCTATCCTTTATCACTTGATTAGCCTAAAACAAGCAACTTTTGTGAAGGGGAGAAGCATTGGAGATCATGTGTTACTTGCTCAAGAACTACTATTGGACTTAGAGAAACCTTGCAGAGGGCAATATGATATTTAAGCTGGACCTAAAAAAGGCTTATGACAAGGTGAATTGGGACTTCATCATGGTGATTCTGAGAGCTAGAGGCTTCTTTACTGAGTCCTGTCAAACAATCAAAAGATGGCTTGAAGAAAATGCTAACTCAATGTTGATAAATAGAAAGACTCATGTTTTTTTCAAGGCCATCAGGTGTCTGAAAAAAGGAGACCCTCTTTCCCTAACCATATTTATTCTAGCACTGGATTATTTGTCCAAGCTAATTGATAGACCTTGTGAAAGGAAGATCTATAGCATATACCACAACAGATTTAAAAGGGATATAAGCCACCTAATCTATGTTGATGACATCCTGATTTTCTCTAGAGCCAATAAAGCAGCTATCCAAACTCTTCATGATTGTCTACAGAAATTCCAACACACATCAGGCCTTGAAGTTAACAAAGAAAAGTGTCAAGTTCTCTTTAGTAAAAGAGCCTCCACAACCTGCAGACATTGGACTCTTGAACTCACTGGATTCACTTCCATGACTACTCCTTTCAAATATCTAAGGGTTTATTTAAATAGGGGAAGAACCAAACAAATACAGATTGATGAGATAGTTGATAAAACCAACTCCACACTTCAATGTTGGAAAAATTCTTTTCTGTCCAATGGGGGCAGAATAACCCTTTTGAAGAGCATTCTTACCACCTTCCCCATGTACATCCTACAAGTGGTTGTGATGAAGAGAAGTACCCATTTGATGTTGGAGAGAATATTCAATAGATTTCTTTGGACTGGTCAAAGAAAGCAAATGATTTAGGCAAGCTAGTAGAAGGTGGCAAAACCATTATATGCTGGCAGACTGGGATTTAAGGGACTTCAGTAATTACAACATATCAACATGTGCAGACTTTGGCTAAAATTCAGATAAAAATATAACATATTGGCAAACTTTATGCATGTCAAATACTACAGAACTGAACACCCTAACATGGTGTCTAGAAAGTTGGGGGACTCAAGAATTTAGAGACAAATGTTGAAAGTGAAAGAAAAGGGCAGAGAGTCTTTACATATGGGAGATAGGTCAAGGAAGCATTAGCTTTTGGAAAGATAAATGGTGTCCAACAGGCTTCATTAAACCTTTGGATGACACTCTTGATATGAATCTGTTGGATTAAACAATCTTAGTCTGAGGAGCTACTCCAAATAGTGATGAAGGATCACTCAGTTAGAAAGGTAACCAGAATCCAGTTTGATAGCAACATGAAAGACAAAGTGGTACTAACTTCCAGCCCCAACCAAAGCATCACCAAATCTATATATAACTAGTTCTACCATTGGGCACAGACCCCTTGGGGTGAGCACTTGTAGAATAAATTTTTAACTCCATCAATGTCTTTCTACTCTTGGAGAGTGCTTAAAATTCTTATCCCATCTGATAACATACTAAAGCTCAAAGGGCTAAAGGGCCCTTCTATGTCTCAGTTATGCAAAAATGATATAGAGTCCTCTAACCATCTATTTTTTACATGTGAGTTCTCCAGGAATGTATGGAAATCCCTGATAGCATATTTTCACAATAACACAATCAACTTGGGATGGAAAAAGTTAAATGAATGCTGGTTTGACTAGCATGGGTTGAAGCTTGGCCCCATCCCCTTTATTACTACCTGGTTCCTTTGGGCTGCCAGAAATAAGGCAAAACATGATGATACAGAGGCAACCATTGGTAAAGTAGTGGTCAATTGCCTGACTTATATCAGGAAGCTGATTTTATGAAAAAACTTTCCCAACATCTTGAAGATTAGTAGAACTGTTGAACAGTATAGCTACAGGGTTATCAAGGTTAATTGGGATAAACCCCTTTACCCATTTATTAAGGTCAACATAGATGCCAGTTTCTCATCTAACAAAGCAGGAAATGGAGTGGTCTTCTGACCGTAACTTTATATATGCTTAAAAATATAAGTATTTAATACTGCTGCTAAAAGATTTACTTCCTCAACAACTATACCAAAACCTTAATAACAGTTATAGATTTGATAAATATGGACGTAATAAATATTCAATAATTTTAAAGTCACACTTATCAATGTAAGCATACGTATCGCTCAAGTAATATAGGGAGCTAATGGTGTCCTAGATATCGATCCCACAGGGAGTAAGATTAGAACTACGAACTAAGATTTTAGAAAAGCAATACTTTAANACAAAAATATCAAAAATGGTTTGAAATGTGTGTAAATGTCTCCTGATGACTTAGAATTCATTAAGACATTTTTCCTAATTTTTCTAATTTAAAAAAAAATTAAGGCTTAAAATGAATTTTCTCTATCTTCTCACTAAAATAATTACGATAAATAAATTAAAACCACAAATAACATAAAATTTGACTCTCTGAGTTTTTTGAACTCAGAGAAGTCTACCAAAAATATAAAAATGATTTTTGTAATTAAAATATCATTTTCTACCCAATCAATTCCTTGAGATTGATTAAAAGTTAAATAATAATAACAATAATTTAATTCAAAAGATCATGAAATTTTACCGAATTGTTTCTCTGACCTAAAGAAACCTTTAATAATTTTTCCATAAATACAAACTTTATTTTGGAAAGTTAAATAAATTAATTGCTAAAAAAAAATCTACTTTATGAATTTAAATAAATAATTATATTAAATTAAATTTCGAGAGGTCTACATATTCCCTTCTAATATCCTAATTACCTCATGGATATGACACTCTAAATCCTCAAAGTCAATTGAGTTGTGTTTAGTGAGTAATGAGGTGAGGTGCCTCGAGGGTAAAACAATCCCTTTAGATTTTGGTGCCTTAATCAAAATTTAGGATTAATTAAGGATAAATTGGTAATTTTGATCCTAAAAAACATATTTGGATGCTTGAAATACAATTGGATTGAAAGGTAGAAACTTATTCACCACCCTTGTACAACATCATCAAGAACGTAACTCTTCTAATATTCATGACTTGGAAGTCAATTAGAGATCAAATGATTCTTAAGTGACGGGTTTAAGTTAGAAAGATGATAATTTAATTTTCGTAAGCCCAAAGTTGAGGATGGTTAGATCATTTAATAAGAATACACATCACTTAAATTAAAGCTTTGATAATCACCATCCCACCTATCATGATTGTTAAAGGCTTAGTAGTGATCTAGGCTCAATGTTTAAACTCAAATGATTGGATTTAAAAGATAATATGATTGGTGATTAACATCTTTAAACACTATAAGTCTGACCTTAATTGTCGGCACCATAATCATAAATGACCTAAACTTGCCTCAAGGGAACTCACCCGCATAACTCTCAAATGAAACATCAATCAGATAATTAGGTATTCTATCATTTGGATAATTAAATTGTCAAGTTTCACTGAGTAACGGGGTTGTCACACTTCAACCTCAGATGATTAATGGAACAATATGATAAGTTCAAAATGAACTCATAATATTTCAAGAGATTTTCAAAATGGTCAAAAGTTATGCCTCGAACATTTTTTAAATCTATTAAACATTTTGAAGGGTAAATTAGACTTGACATATTTTTGTTCCAAAATCATCCACTAAGATCTTTTAATAGTCAATAAAAATCAAACTTAGGGTTTGGTAACTGACTGCGACTTTATATATGCTTAAAAATATAAGTATTTAATACTGCTGCCAAAAGATTTAATTTCTCAGCAACTGTACCAAAACCTTAATAACAGTTATAGATTCGATAAATATGGATGTAATAAATATTCAATAATTGTAAAGTCACACTTATCAACGCAAGTATACGTACCGCTCAAGTAATATAGGGTTCTATGGAGTCCTAGATATCGATCCCATAGGGAGTAAGATTAGAACTACGAACTAAGATTTTAGAAAAGCAATCCTTTAATCACAACAATGAAGTTTAATTTGCTTATCTGTCTCTAATAGGCAATTGAAATGAATTAGCAGCTACATCAGGATTTTGGATAGATAAGTGAATTTCATCTGCTGTAGGATTAGGTTTAAGCTCAAATGAATTAGTAGCTACATCAGGATTTTGGATAGATAAGTGAATCTCATCTGCTGTAGGATTTGCATAATCTCTTAAGCTCAAATGAATTAGCAGCTACATCAGGGTTTTGGGTAGATAAGTGAATTTCATCTGCTGTAGGATTTGCATAATCTCGTAGAGGTCTATTGGTGTTCATTTTCTATTCCTTGATTGTTCATAATGTTTTCCATTGTATCACAATTTCTAGGGGTTCATTCTCTATTCCTTGATTGTTCAGGTTGTTTTCCATTGTATAAGAATTTCTAGGTTCTCTTCTTAATCTTCTAATCCTTCTAACAGTGCGTTCTAATTTCGAATCAAATTTTTAGGTTCTCTTCTCAATTCTAATCTTCTAATAGTGTGTTCTAATTCCGATTCGTAGGGTATAAGATTTTCAGGTCCAAATTTACGCATACAATTTGAAATCAGTACACAGTAAATATAGTTAACTAAATATGAAAATAAGTTGCAATTCAAGTAAAAAAATTTCTAATAATCCTAATTTGTCTATTACTCTAATTGTGATTTTTTTTACTCACTCCCCGGCAACGGCACCAAAAACTTGACCGCGACTTTATATATGCTTAAAAATAAAAGTATTTAATACTGCTGCCAAAAGATTTAATTCCTCAGCAACTGTACCAAAACCTTAATAACAGTTATAGATTTGATAAATATGGACGTAATAAATATTCAATAAATGTAAAGTCCCACTTATCAACGCAAGTATACGTATCACTCTAGTAATATAAGGCACTAATGGAGTCCTAGATATCGATCTCATAGGGAGAAAGATTAGAACTACGAACTAAGATTTTAGAAAAGCAATACTTTAATCACAACAACGAAGTTCAATTTGCTTATCTGTCACTAATAGGCAATTGAAATAAATATGTAATTTTAATAACTATGAAATACCTAATTATACTATTGAAGGTTCAAATGTGATATTTAATATATAAGAAAGCATCCTTCTCCTTGTCAAGAAATTATAGTGAATGGAAGGTTTAATTTGTGATATTCAATATCTAAGAAAGCATCCTTCTCCTTGTCAAGAAATTATATTGAATGGATTGAGGTTTTTAATGTGATATTCAATATATAAGAAAACATCCTTCTCCTTGTCAAGAAATTATAGTGAATGGACTGTGATATTCAATATATAAGAAATCATCCTTCTCCTTGTCAAGAAATTATAGTGAATGGATAAGTGACTTAGTTCAAATTTTATTGTGCCAAATAGGAGCATACATATTCTTTACCCTTTGGTCCAGGCATAAATAATATTGGCTAATCCTACGCTTGTTTACTGAATCTGCGGCTAGGTTGGGAGGATACTGGCTCTCACTTCGGAGCTCCCACGATCCCCTCACCTGAGGGCTAGCATCTACACTTCAGCACCCAAACGATAGGAACGAATTGCGGATTTTAGTCTGTCACTCTAAAATCTCCAATTCTACACCCAATAATATTATTTCCCTATTTACTTGTACACAGCTTCCAAAGGCTTTGACCTCCCTAAATCTTCGATATAATCTTAACTTTAGTTGTAAAACTCAACATATTTTAACAAATCAATTGGCGAGATTTAAAGTAAATTAGGATCGAAGTGAAAAATCATCAAAATTTCTTAAACATTTTCATGGCTTCACAAATTCAAATCACCATTTCGCAAATCTCAAGACAAGGAGAAAGACAGAGAAAACTACTCAGATAGGGGAAAACACAACAAAATTTGGAATTCATGTAAAAAATCAAAGTCATACAAACTACAACAATAAATAAACTTATCTCTATTTTCTCTCCAAGAAAACTCCTCAAAGTTCCTCAAAATCTCCTCCTTTTTTTACAGTGCAAAGAATTCCTCTTCGAAGCAGCAAGGAGGAAGAAATCTCTCACTTTTCCTCCACTCTTACAACCTCTCGAAGAATTTCTCACAATTTAGACACTCTAGTAAACTCTCTACACACTAATGGAACCTTTCTAACCTCTAGATCTCTAGAGTCTTCCGAGCCCCCTCAATTTTTGGCTAAAATCTTCTTTTAAAGTTGTGGATGAGCTTTCCCAAGAGTTTCCTAAGCATCCATTCAAAATTTGTCCTCATCCAAAGCATAGTTGGTCATAACCGCCGAGCTCTCCATCGACGGCCTCGAGGGCGCCGTCGGTGGACCTTCTTAATGAATTAATTCTAGAGTCTATGGAAAATCTAGCTGTCGGCGCCCTAGTTCAATTCTTCGTATTTTGGTCCTTTTTGTTCCAAATTCAGTGCTTTTCGGATCTTTTTGCTCCAATGACCCTATTTCAACATTCATGCAATAAAACATTAAAATAACATTTCTTTAAAGTGCAATATCATCAAAAACAGTATAAAATAGGTATGAAAATCTCAACATGTTTTCCTTTGGTCAGAAGCTAAATCTTTATATTCTCCTACAACTTAAATCACCTGCAAAATTATATACATGCCTTGCAGGTACTAACATTTCTTACAGTTTACAGTACTGTCTTTTCTTCTACTTTTCACACTGTATTTTTATGCTCATAAAAATTACATGTTAAATAATGATGTCACCGTGCATGAAAACCAAAACTGCTAGGATAACCGTAAAACTAAAACCAAAACTAAAATCAATTAAGATAAAATTCACTGCCACAACATTCAAAATATAAAACAAATCAAAATTTAATTGCAAACATCACAAAATAACAATTGCAACTAAATTATGACGTCTTTATTGAATGATCGGGAATCCGTCATCGGAGGTAACCTACGGTTGCTAATGAGGCTTTCGATGGTATAAATGAAAGTATGAAACTCATTAAGTTGAGTTTAGTAAATTCATTTGGACTAAGTGAATCCAATAGAAAATATTGTTGTCGGTACGGGGGAACCGTAGGATCCTAACCGGTGTCGCTCAAATCAACTTTAATATGCCCCATGAAAATTTAAATAACTACAACCATAGGAACATATGATTTGACATTACGACTTGACACATTTGAAAACTTAAACTCGTCATGACAAGGAGCTTAGAGCTAGTATTGTGGGCAGCACTGCCATCTTCAACAGTAAGAGGATATACAACAACAAATCATCTCTTAGAATTAAACAACAAACCATAGGATTTCGAGGTTGTTTGCTTATGCAACATAAATCCTAAACTCATCTTTAGGCCTTTTTACAACTTTGTTGTACAATCTAACCCATAACTCGTTTTAGGATTCTGAGGTTGTCATTTGTCAAGACCTAAATTCTCACATCTTCCAGGCTATCTGTGTGATTTTTTCTCACAAATGTAAGCCCTAAAAAAATAAAATTTTCAGGATGAAACTTTTCAATAATTTCTCTTCAAAATTGAAGCCAAAAAAGAAAATCAACTGGGAAGTCACCGAGGTTCTCTTCCGGGTCTATGACATCCTCTAGTTCTTCCTCCTTTGTATTTACCATAAATGTTCCAAATTTTAATCATTCCTCTTTCACACCTTTTTGTCTGATCTCATTGAAAAAAGTTCTATCCTATTGACCTCTTCCAAGATAATATTTCCTAATTTTTATCAAGAGTTTTCTTAGGTGACTTTGGTTATCTAATATGTAATTAACTATAAGAGCTTGCCCTTACAGGAAGCTTTTCCGAACATAGCTTCATATAAACCCAATTTAATTTTTTATATTAAATAAGAGAACTTTTCAGCAAATAAAATAGTTTTCAGAGACCAAATGGATGTTATATATTTTTTAGTTTATTTGATCGAGCCTCACCCTAAAGTCTTATGTTTATCTTTCAGGATATATACAAAGTTTGAGGTAAAACACTCTTTCATTTAAAAAGTAATCTTTCATTTAAAATATAAAAAATATGGGGTCAGTTTGATTTCATATTTTTCTATATATATATATATATATATATATATATATATATATAGCATCANATCGGCGGGGTCGATGGCGCTGTCGATGCCCTAGTTCAATTCTTCACATTTTGGTCCTTTTTGCTCCAAATTCGCTCCTTTTTTGCATCCCTTTGTTCCAATGACCCTATTTCATCATTCTTGCAACAAAACATCAAAAATACCTTTCTTTAAAGTTCAATATCATCAAAAACATTATAAAATATGTATGAAAATCTTAGCATATTTTCCTTTGGTCATCTTCAGGGACCATATAGGCACTGCATGCTTTACTTTAAATCCTCAAGTAAAGTTGAAGATGTCATTGAAGATGAGACTACTGCTCTATATTGGGCTCTTAAGATGGCTGCTCTCAACAAGTGGACTCAAACAGGAAAAGCATCCCCCCTTGGCACATTCAGTAGTAGATAACTCAGATGCAGCATTTCACCAAGGAGATAAGGGTTTATTACTCTTTTATTTATAGAGAGGGGAATAGACCTGCCAACCTATTAGTTATTGATGGAGCAGAATCCCAGATGGTTGCTGTATCTGCCACTCCTCCTTCACTACTTGCAGGTCTGCTACAAGGGGATAAACTAAATGTCCCACGCCTCAAAATTATAATTACTAAATGAGCTCATTGGTTGTATTTTTGTGTTTGAGGTACCCCTTGGAGTTTAGGCTCTTTTCGTCTTTTGCGGGGATCCTTTTTCCCTTCTCTTTTTATTGTACTTATTTGATATCATCAACATGTAGGGAGCCATAAGCAGCTCATTTTACCAAAAAGAATATATATATATATATTAACAAAAACATCCTTTATATAGATAATTCATAAGAGTTTATAGTTCTAAGGGAGGGGACCTACAATAGATCTCCCTTCAACAAAATGAAAGAGGGAGGGGGGAGGGAGGGAAGAAACTAAAGCAACATCAAATTGATTAGCTAATCTAGCAAGCCAATTAGCTGGTCTATTACATTCTCTAAAATTGAATCTTAGTTGGAAGATGCAATCATTTCTGCATGAGTGAATAAGTTTTATCCACTGAAGTATATGCTGGGGGGTTGCCAATCCTTTAATCATTTGAATGAGCAAAGCACAATCAGTTTCAATATGGATGTGAGACCATTTCATTTGAATAGAAATTTGTAGTGCCCACGATAGGGCAACATCTTTAATTTTCAATGCATCCTGCTTTATAGGGGTGTAGAAAAATATTTTACAGATGCCCATGAATTCTCTCAATACCTAATACACCTAAAATATATAGTATTTTTAGACACATTTTTGTACCTATTTTCAAAATATTATGCTTTAATGGAAGGTATTTTTGTGTTTTTCTTACAGATACAGGTAAAAAGGGTAAAAAATGCTTAAAGGAGTGAAAAAGGATCAAATTTGGAGCAAAAAGGTGAAAAATGTGCAAAAACATTTTGGTGCCTAAGCGCCAGATCCGACGCTTAAGTGCTGGTTAAACAGAGAAGGCCGCGCCTAAGCGCTAGAGGCCCCACGCTTAAGCGCCAGTGGCAGTTATTAGGTAGTAAATTTGGTTTCTGCAAATTTTGAAGAGGTTTTTGAGGCACTCATTGGCTTAATAGGTGGTTATAACCATCACAGACAAAAATTATCACGAAAGGATGCATCTCTTGGGGAAATACATTGAATCTAAACATATTTTGAAGAGAAACCAAGGCAGCTTTTGGAAAATTATAAAATAAAGAAGATTGGGACTTTGAAAGAGGTCCTCAAAGTATTGGAAAGTTTTGAAAGTTCTCATTTGGGGAGTTAGTTGGGAGAGATTTTCAGGCACCGCTTTTACTTTTATTTCATCCTTTTTGTTATTTTATTTTGAGTGATTGTAAAGAGAAGAGAATCAAAGGAACTTCAAGAGTTTCGTGGAAGACTTAAGATAAGTTTTTATCTTTTTATTTTGAGACTACTTTTGGTTTTAATTAAGACTTATTGTTGGTTTGACAATGATTTCTTCTTTTAAACTGAAGTGTGGTTTTGTTTTCTTCGTGGATTCTGAGTAGTTTTCTTTATCTTTCTTCTTAAAATGATAAGTAATTAAGTTTTGGACGAAAGTTGTGGAAAGTATTGATCTTCAATGATGGAAGAAGTTGTGATGATTTAAATCAGACTTGTAAAGAATATTGATCTTTAATGTTGGACAAAGTTGTGATGATTTAAATCCATGCACTCCATTTTCTCCATAGATTATGAGTAGTTTTCTTTATCTTTCTTCTTAAAATGATAAGTAATTAAGTTTTGGATGGAATAACGGAGAGTATTGATCTTTAATGTTGGAAGAAGTTGTGATGATTTAAATCCATGCACTTCATATGGAGAGTATTGAGTTGGAAGAAGTTGTGATGATTTAAATCCATGCACTTCATTTACTTCTTGATTTGTCCAATCCAATGTATTCTGAGTAGTTTTCTTTATTTTTTCCTTAAAATGATAAGTAATTAAAGTTTGGATGGAAGTTGTGGAGAGTATTGATCTTTAATGTTCTTCTTGAAATGATAAGTAATTAAGTTTTGGATGGAAGTTGTGGAGAGTATTGATCTTTAATGTTGGAATAAGTTGTGATGATTTAAATTCATGCACTTCATTTACTTCTTGATTTAACCAATCCAGATGTTAAAATTTGTTATGAGAACATGTAAGAACTGGGCTGGTATTATCTCAGTCAATAATTGGAAAGAATCACATGAGGATGAGATTGTAGTTCATATGATTGAGTGCAAATAAATAGAAAAATTTTCATTGAAGGGTGTAGAGTTAGAGGACTTTAAAGTGACAGGTTAAAGCCCCCAACTTGGTTTATTGTTTTAGGTTCTGATACGAGAATGTGAGCCCTAGGTGGAGGGAATTGAGGGAACTCTAGAGTGAGAGCTAGTATATTCCCTACCTAGTCGGTCTTCAAAACTATTCAAACTTTAAATTAGCCAATATTTTTTATAACATCTCTAGTAACGGTAAAGAAAATTATTGCTTCTATTTGTCACAACATAATTTGCATACTTCCACTACAGAATTCCTATACTTATTACTGATTCATAACAAGAAGAAATATATTTTCATATTTAGTGTTTTTCTTCTACAAAAACTCTAGTTATATTCTTAAATAGTTATTGTTCTATCAAAATATTTAAAATACCAAAAATATTTAAATTTTTATTACTGCAAAAATTGTCTTTAGTTTATATAATTAACTTTTTATTAAAAATAGAAAATTTGTTGTTCAATACTGCATATTGTGTATTCTCCCTATGGGTTCAATATTAAGGTCTTAATCAAAAAGTCCTACATTACTTGATAAAGATACGTATACTTGCGTAGTATCCCAATATATATAAATTAAAAGTTAAATTCTTATTTTTCTTCAGGATCAAGCTTTTGGTTTTGTTGCAAAGTAAGGAAATATAAGTGAAATATAAGATGAATTATTGTTGTACTGTATATATTAGCAGTGTCCAGGGATGAAGTTTTTGGCACTGTTGTCGGGGAGAAATTGATTTTAAAAGCAAATTTCTATTTTTATAAAGTCTTATTTAAACTTTAATTTATCTTATCTTATTTTATTTTGTTTTTTTTATTTTATTATATGTTAGTGTATGTGTAATTCAAGTTCTGAAGGACTATTGCCCTACGATTCTGAATTAGAATGAACTGTTAAAAAAATCAGAAAAACTAAAAAAATTATAAATTTTGAAATATCCAAAAAATATTGTAGAAATGGCAGACCAAAATAATCCAAATAATGAAATTCATAAAGATTTTAGACTTTTAAGAGATTATGCCAACCCTACTATAGATGAACTTCATTGTAGTATTTAAAAACCTAGTGTAGTTGCTAATCCATTTGAGCTTAAACCTGCTATTATCCAAATGGTATCAAATAATCAGTTTAAGGGATCACCAACTGAAGATCNACATGTTATACCAGATTGGTTAATAATTCAAACCTTTTATAATGGATTAATTGGTTCTCTTAGNTTTACATCTTTCCAATTATCTAGATTTGAGCGCTACATTTAAATACAATGGTGTATCAGAAGATGCCATAAGACTTAGGCTATTTCCTTTCTCACTGAGGGATAAAGCTAAGATGTGGTTGAATTCATCAGCACCTGAATCTATCAGAACTTGGGGTGATTTAGCACAAAAATTCCTTGATAAATATTTTCCACATAAAAAAACTACAAAGCTTAGAAATGATATTACATATTTTAATTAGTTTGAATGGGAATCTATTTATAAAACATGGGAAAGTGTCCACACCATGCTATACTAGATTGGTTAATAATTCAAACTTTTTATAATGGATTAGTTGGATCTCNTCAAAAATTAATCTATAAGGAGACATTCCTATAGGTGTCTTATAAGATGTCATGTACGACCATAATGTCGTATCTAATCTAGCAGACCAATCCATTTTATTAGGATTTACACGTTTTTTTTTCAAAATTTTCTTAATTTTACGATTAGATACTTCTGCTAAACCACTAGTTTGGGGATGATAAGTGGTTGCAATTTTATGCATTATATTATACTTTTATACTAATCTTATAATTGTTGCATTTCTAAAATGAGATCCTCCATCGGTAATGATTACTCTTAACATCCCATATCTTGTAAAAATATTTTTAATTAAAAATTTTGAAACACTCCGAACATCACATCGAGGTAAAGTGATTGATCCAATCCATTTTGAAACATAATCCAATGCAATCTATATATATATATATATATATATATATATATATATATATATATATATATATATATATATATATATATATATATATATATACTCTCTCATATACATATAT
>JXCR01073511.1:26377-39194 GCA_002079205.1 Phalaenopsis hybrid cultivar
TATGATTGAGTGCAAATAAATAGAAAAATTTTCATTGAAGGGTGTAGAGTTAGAGGACTTTAAAGTGACAGGTTAAAGCCCCCAACTTGGTTTATTGTTTTAGGTTCTGATACGAGAATGTGAGCCCTAGGTGGAGGGAATTGAGGGAACTCTAGAGTGAGAGCTAGTATATTCCCTACCTAGTCGGTCTTCAAAACTATTCAAACTTTAAATTAGCCAATATTTTTTATAACATCTCTAGTAACGGTAAAGAAAATTATTGCTTCTATTTGTCACAACATAATTTGCATACTTCCACTACAGAATTCCTATACTTATTACTGATTCATAACAAGAAGAAATATATTTTCATATTTAGTGTTTTTCTTCTACAAAAACTCTAGTTATCTTCTTAAATAGTTATTGTTCTATCAAAATATTTAAAATACCAAAAATATTTAAATTTTTATTACTGCAAAAATTGTCTTTAGTTTATATAATTAACTTTTTATTAAAAATAGAAAATTTGTTGTTCAATACTGCATATTGTGTATTCTCCCTATGGGTTCAATATTAAGGTCTTAATCAAAAAGTCCTACATTACTTGATAAAGATACGTATACTTGCGTAGTATCCCAATATATATAAATTAAAAGTTAAATTCTTATTTTTCTTCAGGATCAAGCTTTTGGTTTTGTTGCAAAGTAAGGAAATATAAGTGAAATATAAGATGAATTATTGTTGTACTGTATATATTAGCAGTGTCCAGGGATGAAGTTTTTGGCACTGTTGTCGGGGAGAAATTGATTTTAAAAGCAAATTTCTATTTTTATAAAGTCTTATTTAAACTTTAATTTATCTTATCTTATTTTATTTTGTTTTTTTTATTTTATTATATGTTAGTGTATGTGTAATTCAAGTTCTGAAGGACTATTGCCCTACGATTCTGAATTAGAATGAACTGTTAAAAAAATCAGAAAAACTAAAAAAATTATAAATTTTGAAATATCCAAAAAATATTGTAGAAATGGCAGACCAAAATAATCCAAATAATGAAATTCATAAAGATTTTAGACTTTTAAGAGATTATGCCAACCCTACTATAGATGAACTTCATTGTAGTATTTAAAAACCTAGTGTAGTTGCTAATCCATTTGAGCTTAAACCTGCTATTATCCAAATGGTATCAAATAATCAGTTTAAGGGATCACCAACTGAAGATCCAAATTTACATCTTTCCAATTATCTAGATTTGAGCGCTACATTTAAATACAATGGTGTATCAGAAGATGCCATAAGACTTAGGCTATTTCCTTTCTCACTGAGGGATAAAGCTAAGATGTGGTTGAATTCATTAGCACCTGGATCTATCAGAACTTGGGGTGATTTAGCACAAAAATTCCTTGATAAATATTTTCCACCATAAAAAACTACAAAGCTTAGAAATGATATTACATATTTTAATTAGTTTGAATGGGAATCTATTTATAAAACATGGGAAAGTGTCCACACCATGCTATACTAGATTGGTTAATAATTCAAACTTTTTATAATGGATTAGTTGGATCTCTTAGATCAATTATCGATGCCGCTGATGTTGGTTCATTGATGTCAACACTATTTCATGATGCTTATGCTTTAATTGAAGAAATGGCTACCAATAATTTTCAATGGCCTTCTGAGAGGGTAAATCCTAAGAAAGTAGCCAATATTCATGAATCTGATGCATTTACTATGTTAGCAAATCAAGTTATAATGAGACTGTAACTGCTTCACATCTTCAAACAAGTGGTTTGACTAAATTATCCAATCTGGAAATTAAAAGAATTATGGAAAAATCTGTGAGTCCAACAAAAATGGATTGGTCAGTCAAACTTGACTATGTTTTGTGGGCTTATAGGACTGCTTACAGAACTCCTATAGGAATGTCCCCATATAGGCTAATATTTGGAAAAGCTTGTCACTTACTAGTTGAACCTNTCATTTCATGATGCATATACTTTAATTGAAGAGATGGCTACCAATAATTTTCAATGGCCTTCTGAGAGGTTGAATCCAAAGAAAACAACAAATATTCATGAAACTGATGCATTTACTATGTTAGCAAATCAAGTTACTATAATTTCAAGAAAGTTAGACCAATTTGGAATGAATTTTTCTCAACCAATTTCCATGATTGAAGATAATTCATTAGGCAAAATGGTAGATTCTTAAACATCATTAAAAACTTTCAGTGCCATAAATAGTAAGCAAAATAACCCATATTACAATTATTATAACCCAGGTTGGAAGAACCATCCCAACTTTAACTGGAAGAACAATTCGGGTGGTAATAATCAGCAATAGGGGAACAATCAAGTAAACACATTGGGAAACTAGATCAACCAAGGGAAAAATAATTATAGATTTACTTATTCTAAAAGAATCAACAGTAATACATAATTTAAGGATAAGAAGTTGTCTATAAAAGAAGTGGTGTTACAAATGGGTAATCAATTACAAGATAAGGAGCTACAATTAAAAATATTCAGAATCAACTTGGGCAAATTGCAAGTTCATTAAGTAGTAGATCCCAAGGAACACTTCCTAGTAATATTAAATCAAATCCAAAAGACCAGAATAAAGAGCAAGTTAAAGTTGTACAACTTAGAAGCGGAAGAGAGTTGGAAGGTAGGATTCAAAAAGAGATTGAAGTAGAGAGAGAAGAAATTGAAGAATCAAAAGAGGACGCTCNTAAAAGAATTATGGAAAAATCTGTGAGTCCAACAAAAATGGATTGGTCAGTCAAACTTGACTATGTTTTGTGGGCTTATAGGACTGCTTACAGAACTCCTATAGGAATGTCCCCATATAGGCTAATATTTGGAAAAGCTTGTCACTTACTAGTTGAACCTGAGCATAAGGCATATTGAGCAATTAACAAGTTTAATTATAATTTGAAAGATGCTGGTGAGAAAATATTATTACAATTAACTGAGCTTGAAGAGATAAGGAATGAATCTTATGAAAGTGCCAAAATTTATAAAGAAAAGATGAAGATGTGACATGATCAGACAAGTAAAGGCCACTCAAGTTAGAAGCAAAAGAGAGTTGGAAGGTCGGGTTCAAAAAGAAATTGAAGTAGAGAGAGAAGAAATTGAAGAATCAAAAGACGACGCTCGAAAAGATTCTGAGAGACCTATTTCTCCACTGAAAATTTATTTGGAAAAACCACCACCTCCTTTTCCTAAGAGACTTCATCAGGAGAAGTTGTATAAACAATTTTCAAAATTTCTAGAAATATTTAAGAAGCTTACTACTAATATTCCATTTGCTGAAGCCTTAAAACAAATGTCGAGCTATGTAAAGTTTATGAAGGATATTCTCAACATGAAAAAGAAGTTTGAAGATAATGAGACTATTGCACTTAGTGAGGAGTGCAGTGAGATAATTCATAAGAAGCTTCCTGAAAAGCTTAAAGATTCTAGAAGCTTTACAATTTCATGTGTAACAGGAGACAGATTTTATGGGAAAGCTTTATTTGATTTAGGTTCAAGCATTAACCTTATGTCATTATCAATATTTAAAAGATTGGGATCAGGAGAAATAACCCCTACTACTATAACTCTACAGTTAGTGGATCCTTTTATAACATACCCTAAAGGAGTTATAGAAGATGTCCTAGTGAAAGCGATCAATTTATCTTTCCTGTTGATTTCATTGAGCTAGATATGGAGGAAGATAAGGAGATACATATCATTTTGGGGAGACCTTTCCTAGCCACAGGAAGAGCAATGATAGATGTGTAGAAAGGGGTAATGTGTTTCAATGATCAAACTGTTACTTTTAACATTTCATAGTCAATGAAATACCCTGCAAAAGGTAAAGATAATGAATGCTATAGGATGGATTTATAAGATATCTAAGTGAATACCATTTTAGAACTACTTATGAAGACAAATCTGAAGTACAAGATTTGGAACACGAGCAAGAAGAGGAATTAAATCAATGTGAAGATCTTTTTAAGGAAAATTCAAACTATATTCGAGAAAGTTTTGAAGTTTTGGCCACGATAGACAAAGATAAATCATTTTGTCTATCTATTGAAAAACCTCCAGAACTAGAGTTGAAGTTTCTTCCTGATCATTTAAAATATACCTTTTTAGGAGATTCCTCTACTTTACCAGATATAATTTCCGAAATATTAACGATGAAAGAAGAAGAAAGGTTGATGAAAATTCTAAAAAATGTTAAGAAAGCCTTTGGATGGACAATTGCTGATATTAAAGGAATCAGTCCTTCAATTTGTATGATGGAAGAGAACTGCAAAACCAGGGTTGAACCACACAGGAGATTGAATCTTGTTATAAAAGAAGTTGTAAAGAAAGAATTTTTAAAGTGGTTAGATGCTAGAATTATCTACTCTATTTCAGATAGTGCATGGGTTAGTCCAATTCATTGCATTCCAAAGAAAGGAGGAGTAATTGTAACTGTAAATTAACATAATTATTTAATACCTTCTAGACAAGTTACAGGGTGCCAAATATGCATTGATTATAGAAAATTAAATCTGGCCACAAGGAAAAATCATTTTCAAGTACCCTTCCTAGATCAAATGCTGGATAGACTAGTTGGGCATTAATACTTTTATTTTCTGGATGGATATATTGGTTATCACCAAATTCAAATATCTCCTGAGGATCAAGAGAAAACAATGTTAACCAGTCCTTATGGTACTTTTTATTTTAGAAGAATGCCCTTTGGTTTATGTAATGCCCCTACTACATTTTAAAGATGTATGATGGTAATTTTTTGTGATTTAATTGAAAAATGGATTGAAGTATTCATGGATGAGTTTTTATTGTTTGGAACTTCATTTGACTCATGTTTAGAACATCTATCCAAAGTTCTTAAGCGCTGTGAAGAAATAAATTTAGTCCTTAACCGGGAAAATGCCAATTTATTTGGTATTAGGAGAAATTGTATTAGGACATCAAATATTACAAAATTGTATAGAAGTAGATCCTGCTAAAATTCAAGTGATCGCTAATTTACCTTATCCAACAAATGTAAGGAAAATTAAGAGTTTTTAGGACATCCTAGATTCTACATGCGATATATTAAAGACTTTTCAAAGATTGCCTTTATGTCATTTACTGCAGAAAGATGCAATTTTCAATTTTGATGAGGAATGCCTAAAAGCTTTTAAGTTATTAAAAGAAAAACTAATCACTGCACCAATTATAGTTTCACCAAACTGGGAAAAACCTTTTGAATTAATGTGTGATGCTAGTGATTATGCTATTGGAGCTGTTTTAGGACAAAGATATGATAAAATTTTCAAAGTTATTTACTATGCTAGTAAAACTCTTAATGAAACTCAAATTAATTATACAACAACTGAAAAAGAGTTATTAGCAATAGTATATGCTTTTGATAAATTTAGATCATATTTAATTGGAACTCATTGTG
Organism: Phalaenopsis hybrid cultivar; assembly: GCA_002079205.1. Lineage (NCBI taxonomy): Eukaryota > Viridiplantae > Streptophyta > Magnoliopsida > Asparagales > Orchidaceae > Phalaenopsis > Phalaenopsis hybrid cultivar. The sequence continues at coordinate 31,808 of JXCR01073511.1, forward strand.
TAGTGCATACAGATCATTCTGCTATTAAGTATTTAATGAAAAAAGAATGAAGCAAAACCTAGACTTAGAAGATGGATTCTTCTTTTGTAAGAATTTGATTTTGTAATAGTAGATTGGAAGGGGATTAAAAATTAAATTGTTGATCATTTGTCCAGGCTTGAATTAGAAAAACCACTCTATTTTGAAAATGAAATTAATGAACATTTTTTAAATGAAAAATTGTTCACTATTAATGAGTGGCATGTTTCGTGGTATGCCAACATTGTGAACTTTATTGTTAGTGATATTATATCCTATGGAATGACATACCAACAGAAGAGGAAATTTATTTCTGAAGCTAAGACTTATTTTTGGGACCCATTTTATATAAACAAGGAAAGGATCTGATTATTCGAAGATGTGTACCATTAGAAGAAACTTATAAATTATCCCAAAAATGTAATAATTCTGATTTTGGGGGACATTTTGGTGTTGATAAAAAACCATACAAAATTTTACAATCTGGATTCTATTGGCCTTGTGGGACATTTTGGTGTTGATAAAACAACATACAAAATTTTACAATCTGGATTTTATTGGCCTATAATTTTTAAAGATGTTAAGGACATTTTAGTGTTGATAAAACAACATACAAAATTTTACAATCTGGATTTTATTGGCCTACAAACATTTTGGTGTTGATAAAACAACATATAAAATTTTACAATCTGGATTCTATTGGCCTACAATTTTTAGAGATGTTAATGCTTATATTAAAACTTGTGATAGATGTCAACGAGTAGGCAATATTGCATACAAAATTCTACAATCTAAATTTTATTGGCCTACAATTTTTAGAGATGTTAATGCTTATATGACAGATGTCAAAGAGTAGGCAATATTGCTAAAATAAATGAGATGCCCCTCAATTTTATGCAATAAGTTGAAATATTTGATGTTTGGGGGTAATATTTCATGGGACCATATATACCATCTTTTAGAAATTTATATATTCTGTTAGCAGTGGACTATGTATCCAAATGGATAGAAGTTGTTGCTTTACCTCATTGTGATGCTCAAAGTGTTGCAAATTTTTTGAAAACAAATATATTTTGTAGATTTGGGCTACCAAGAGTTATCACTACTGATGGGGGAAGTCATTTCAGAAATGTCATAATGAAAAGTTATTAAGGAAATATCATATAAGTCAAAGGATTCCTACTGCTTCAAATCCTCAGACAAGTGGTTTGGTTGAATTATCCAATCATAAAATTAAAAGAATTATAGAAAAATATGTGAATCAAACAAAAATGGATTGGTCATTCAAACTTGACTATGCTTTGTGAGCTTATACTACTGCATACAGAACTCCTACAGGAATGCCCCCATATAGGCTAATATTTGGAAAAGCTTGTCACTTACCAGTTGAATGTAAGCATAAGGCATATTGGGCAATTAAAGAGTTCAATTATAATTTAAAAGATGCTGATGAGAAAAGATTGTTACAATTAAATGAGCTTGAAGAGATAAGGAATGCATCTTATGAAATTGCCAAATTTTATAAAGAAAAGATGAAGATGTGGTGTGATCGAACGATGCTTACTAAAAATTTTCAGCCAGGGCAACAAGTTTTACTATATAATTCAAGGTTAAGATTATTACAAACTTAAGTCCAGGTGGATGGGCCCATTTATTGTGATTAAAATTTATCCTTATAGAGTTGTAGATATTAAAGATCCTAAGTCTGAGAAATTCTTTAAAGTTAATGGACATAGACTGAAATCTTATTTTATAGGGGATTAGTATAAGTTTAATGATGGAATGATGTTGGGTCAACTAGAGTAAGCACTGGTTACGTCGAGCTGATGACGTAAAACCAGGCGCTTTGTGGGAGAGTTATCAGTGTGTTTTTATTTTGATTGTTGTTTTATGTGTGATTAAGAAACTTTGGGGTAGAATTTTTAAAATTATTATGTGATAGTATTGATTTGAAGACTTTATTTAGTGATCTAGATATGTTAAAATGAGAATTTGGACATTAAGTTGACTAGTTCAAAAAGGTGCACTAGCGCTTAAGCGCCAAATACGGGGCTTAAGAACGACAGTTTAAAATCATGTGCAAAATTAATATTCTAGAAGGGAAAACTACTTAGAAGTTTGCAAAAATGTGCTAAGGTGGTTTCTAAACGTGTCTAGGAGTTATTGGGAGGATTTAGGCCTATAAATAGAAGGGTTTAGTGAAGGAATTTCACGCCAGATCATTTCTAGCCCTAAAGTCTAAAAGAGAAATAGATTTTAAGATGATGCCTTCATGGGAGAAGGATTTGAAGAAGGAGGAGACCATGAGGAAGAAATTCATTATTCAAAGTGCACAAGAGATGTATAATGATTTCGTAGCAGTTAGTATTGAAGGGATATCAGAAAAGATCAACAAAATTGAAAATACCATGTCTGTATTGGAGATTCATGCACATCTTGAGCAAATTGAATGGCAATTGAAAATGTAATTTAGCCACACTAGTTATATAGAGGAAGCAAATAAGGAGATGTTTCTTAAGCAATAGTGGATTGAAGAAGATTGCATTAGAGCACGTCACCACTATTTGTTTTATCAACTTTATATTCCAAATGCCCCAGGATAGACTAATGAAAGACCTGAATTTGTTCCTTCTAATGAAGAATGGAATTAAGTTCTATGTTTAAGTTATGTTTTTGGGTGTTTAAATTCTTTGTCTTTAAGTGTTTTAGTGTTTAAGAGTTGCTTTTAGTGTTTGTGTTACTTAGGTGTTTAATTGTGAAAAATAGTTTAGTGTTAGGAAAATTTTCTCATCCAAGACTATTTGGCATGAGAACTATTTGTTTAAATATATTTGTACTCATTTGTGAATTAATATAAGTTTATTTGTGTGAAATTTTGTGTTATTTTAGCCTCAAATTGAAATAGTTATTAAAGAGAATTTTGAGGTTAAGGAGAGTTACAGGAAGTTTAAAATAGTCATTTAAGTGCTGTGAGACCATTTAGGGGTGGTTTACTTAGGCAAATAGTGCATTTTACTTTAATTTAAAATTTTTGAAAATTGTGCACTGGTGCCTAAGTGCCACATCTCGCGCTTAAGCATGAGCAAACCTGAGAAGCAAGTGCCTAAGCGTCACTTCCCCACTCTTAAGTGTCGGTTCACGAAAATCGGTCCTCGAACGGTTAAAAGTGAATTTTTGAGCCAAAAATCACCATTTTTACACCTCCCATCACCTTCAACCTCTCAAAAGCACAATTTTGGAGAGCTAGGGCCCACCATTAAATGGAGATTTCTTGGTGGAATCAAGAAAAATTTTCTAGATTCAGATTTCTTAAGGTAAGAGCTTTACTTTTATGCAAAAATTTTGGATTTTCACCATGTATTTTGAGTACATTTGGAGAAATTTTGAAAATTCACTATTTATGGTAAAAAATGAGGAAATATCTTTGAAAATTGCATAGGAAGTGTAGTTTAAGCTTTTGGAAGTTTAGTTTAGTGGTTTAGACTTTATTTTTTAAGTTATTGTTGGAAATTATCAAATTTTCAGAATGGCACTAAGAATGAAGAGGAGTAAAGGCAAAGCCCCTTTCGATTCGAGTAAATTTGTTAGTTTAAAAGCTCAAGATCGGTATAGTGATGCGTTGCAATCATGCAAACTGATTCAGCAGTGATGTTTTAAAAATCTGGGTGGAGACATGGAAGATTTAATTTTTTGCTCACAATGGGAATAATTCTGTTTCTTTTCTCTTTCCTTAGATACCCTAGGATCTAGCCTTAGAATTTTTCTATTTTAACTCTTTTAGAGGACTTGACCGGGACTCACAATATTTACAAATTCGAGCCATTTCTTCACTGTTTGAAGTTTCATATCGATGGCTTCAAATCTTCAACATTCTATGGAGTCGATTTGAAGTATTATAAGTCGGTGTTTAATACATCTTTCTTTGTTTTAAGGTTAGTGGATATGCGAGTTTTTTTTCTTAACAATTTTCCGGTATTTCTCCTATGTATAGAGCATTTAAAATAACTAGTACAGGGGATTCATTTTGATTCTTGAAAAAATTAAATTGAAGGCCCTGTTTCATTTTAGCCTGGGATTAGACTTTGTTCAATCACATGGAATTAATTTGATTTTTATGAGCTTGAGATATTATTCTTGTAATTGGTAATGTTTAGAGAAGATTGTCTTCATTACGTTTTCTATTGATTGTACACAGATGAGAAGTTATAATTCTTGAATTTCTCATTGCATTCCATTGTGAATATTTTTGTTAAGATAAAAAAAATAAGAGAAGAGGTGGTTAATCCATAAAATTTGAAACAACTTCTTTAGAGTTTCCTTTTAAGGGGCGAATCTCTTGCTGCTTCACTTCAGAACACCTATTTGGCCACTTTTTGTTGTAAACTTGGTGGATTGCTTGTTGCTCAACCTGAAACCTGCTATGTGAGGGTTCTTCTAGGTTAGTTTGGTTATTTCTGCTGTTGCTTCACTCGAGAACACCTATTTGGCCACTTTTTGTTGTTAGCTTGATTGTTTTCTTATTGCTCTACCTGAAACCTACTATGTGAGGGTTCTTCTATGTTAGTTTGGTTATTTCTCCTGCTGCTTCACCTGAGAACATTTGTTTGGGCATTTTTTTTGGTATTAGCTGGTGGTTTTTTTTACTACCTGGGCTTTACATGAAGGATTTCTGAGCTGCTTTACCCCTATGAGCTGTGGTTTCCTTGCTAAACTGATTTGATATTGAAGCTTTTAAAAAATTGTATTTTGGGGAGGCTTTATTCTATGCTTCTCTATTGTTCCCCTACTTAAAATATATACAGGTGGATTTTATTGGACTTTGAGGCTCTTGGAAATTTGTTTTAGCTGCTCGGTGTTACTTCCTGTTACCTGCCCCTATTCAGGATATATGCTAGATACGAACTTCAAGTTTTAAGGCTTTATGTAATTTACTTTTTGGTGGCTTAATTTTTGCCCTTCTTACTGGGCTCAATTTTGCTTGGTGATGGATCGGTTTTGCCCCTTTGCTGAGCTCGGTTTTGCTTGTTGATGGATGGATTTTTGTGTTGTGCTAAGAATTTGTCTGTTGTTGCCCTCTCTACTAATTAATTTTCTTATTTTTGAAGAATAATTGGACAATATATCCATTTGTTCAATATTTTTATGAAGATTGAAAATCCAAGTTCTTTGGCCTGATTGACCGCAATGTAGTGCCCCTTTTGATATCTGTTGGAGAGCTACAGTTAGTTTCTTTTAATCAAAAAAAATATTCTATAGCAAGTTTTCTTTATTCATCTATATTGAATTTGGAAATTGTGAAAGCTTATTCTGGGAATTTATACTTTTCACTTTCATCATTTAAATAATAAATTCTCATTCAAAAAAAAGGAGCATATGGACTATTAAAGTGGTTTATAAGTTCGAGGTGCGGGGTAATAGGAAATGATGCAAAGAACCATTGATCAGCTTTTTATAGCTAAAAATATAAAAAATCAATATTCAATTCGTGAGATGCCCTTTCACTCCCTTAAGTCGTCGGTAGCCCTAACCCTTCTTCAAAAAGTTTTGAGAACTGGTAGTTACAAAAGAACAGATACTACAAATATTACACCTGTGTAAAGAACAGACACTATATATCTTTAATTAATTAGTCTAGATCTACACAACAAATATCATGATACACAATAGACACTACATAATCCCTACACGATAGATACTCCAAGGATAGATATTACATTTCCTTTGAAAGTTTAGGTATTACGTAGTAGATATCATTCATTAGGCATCGCCACACTATATATTGTTGATTAATAAGTTCAAATACTTCATATCACTTATCCTAACATCACATATAGGTGCACTACACCTCGATAAGTTCAAATACTATCTTACAGAGGTAATTTATATCTTTAATAAGATAATTTCAGATACTATTTAGATTTGCACATCCATTGAATGACAGGGTCTAAGGCTGCCCGATTATAGGGGTGATTCTTTGGTGACCTCTAGTTGATATTAATAAGTTGACTTTGACATATCAGTTGCCTGTGGGATCAAGATAAAAGAGAAAAGAAGTCTAGTCTGTGCCTAACCCCAAATTAAAATCATATGTTCCACCTTAAATTTTCATATGCTTATCATTTAACTTTTCTTTTACAATTTGCAAATGTATATCTAATCCCTTTTTATTTTGCAATTGTAATTTGTATTGTAGTTTCACTAGAATTAGCCAGGTACACTTTTAGTTATTTCAGTTTCTTTACTTTTCCTATTACATAGTTTTTTCTTTGTTGTACATTTCTTTTCTTTTATATTGTATTGTACCTTTCTGCATGTTTCTTTGTACCTTTCTTTACTGTACTTTGTTGCATAGCTTCTTTTATTTCTTTATTGCACTTGCACTGTAGTGTATACATTTACTTATATTCTTGCTTTTAGATACTACCTTTTAGTATGTTCATACAATCCCCTAGAATAGGCCGTTCGAGACATGGTTTTCTCTTTTCTTCTCCATTTCTCAGAACGAGATAACGACGTGGTCGATAGAAGATTCATCTCTGGGAGGCAGTTGGGACTACAACAAAAGGTGGAGACAGAAACCTCAACCAACCTTCAATAGACTTAAATAACATACCTATAGGACGTTGAGGTCATTCATCTGGCACAACATAAATTCTTATACATTATCTTTTAGGACTTTCTATGGTTTTATATCACATGATATAAGTCCTTATTTTTTTCTAGGATTTTGAGGTCATTTTTTAGTACGACATAAATCCTCCTATTTTCTCGGGTCATTTACATATGAAATGTAGACACAAGTCTCGAATATCTAAATAATTTGCAAGATTAAAACATTAAATAATTTCTCTTTCAAAGATGTAAAGTCAAACCATAGGTTAGTTTGAGATGTCACTGAATCTTCTTCAGTATCTTTGATATCTCCTATACTTCACTCCTTTGGATTTTGGAAATAACTGTTCCTCTTCGAATCTATCCCACTTGATCTTTCCTATAAGCAATCATGGAAACCTAAACATTGATATCTTGAAGACGAAACCCTGATCTTAATCAAGATTTTTCTTAGGTGACTTTGGTTGTCTAAGATGTAATTAATTATAGGGGCTTGCCTCTATAGAGAATTGAGAACCCAGATTAATCTAATCCTTATCTAATTTGTATATTAGATAGGGGAATTCATCGACTATAAATTTTGGTGACCAAAATAGTCATAGAATTTTAAATTTAGATAGTTAAGCTTACCAATAAGTGATACGTTCATCCATCGAGATGATATATCATTTATGGTATCGTGCTCAGCTATTTAAATTATTAGATTTATGAGGTCTATTCGGTTTCATTATTTTCCAAAATAATATATATATATATA
>JXCR01073511.1:39574-117320 GCA_002079205.1 Phalaenopsis hybrid cultivar
ATATATATATATATATACCATTTTCACAAAATTAAAATTATATTATATATTATAATATATTTAAATTTAAAATCTTATTTCTAAAAAAAATAAAATAGCCAACAATCCTCTCCGTTGGTGGAGGTAACTTCTCTCCTTTCATTGGTGATATGAACTATTTCTGGCTAGTTAACTCTTGAAGAAGCTACCTGCTGGGATTGGGACTGTCCATGAACTGTAGTCATGGAAGCCATGGCGGTGGCCATCTCCTCTATTCCCTTTTCCATTTGACTGATTTGTTAAACAAAAAAGAAAACAGCTCTACGCAAATCATTCGCAGCTTTCCCTTTAATGAGAGGTAGGGCATCGTGCGCAGATGCAGCAGATCTAGCTCGATGACATGAATATCCATGAAATCTTCATCAAGATTATCATTAAAATAAAAATCTTCATAATCATGGATGGTGACTCCGTGCTCTTTGGCTAGTCAGAAATCTTAGCCCTAAGCTTTTCAACTTTCTCTTCAATTTTTTTTTCGGAATTATTTTAAGATCTAGAGGATTTTCCTGACATCTTCCACTTGTTCATCAAACTCGATAGTAATAGCTGCAACCATGTCTGATACTTCGGACTCTTACTTCATTCCACATTCTTGCCTTACAAGCTCATTGAACCGTATTGGTTTGACAACCTTCGGTATCCATACCTTATTCTTTGGCGGTGATGTCTTGAGACGGTGTGTCTCAAGAGAGGCATCGGTATGCTAAAGAGAGGCATGCTCCCCATGTGGAGACCAAAGACAGTATTGGGTGACTTTTTTATCTTCTCCTTCTTTGGGGCACTCTTACGAGCAACAACTGACAGTATCCTCGGAACCAAACGTGACTTAACCGGTCAATGTCCTGCAGACCTTGGAGTGGCAGAGGCAACAAAATTTGTGGTAGTGACGGTAGTATCAACTCGACTCCCCAAACAAAACCTGATGGGAATACAGGCTGGCAAAACTTCAGTTGACTTCTGAGATTGTTAGACATATCTGACATCTTATAAAATCTCTTTCTTCATCCGAGAGGACACTACACATCCCACTTGCTTAAGAAGCTCTATGACTGAACATCCTTCTTTAGCGGCTAATCTCTGAAACATTGTATGGACTTTAGTGATAGAAGTGAGTTTCTCTCTCTCCTCGCTTTGACTTTGAAATGATGGTAAGGTAGCAACGATCTTTTGAACACTTTCATATCCATTAGTATTCATCAACGGGTGAAACCTACACCCTCGCAGAAGCGGAGAGACCTCCAGTAATCCAAGTTCCTCCTCGTGAGGAAACTCATTAACATGTATCTTTTCAAGAATTTGTGCTTTAGCGACCTTCCAAGCCCTTCGACTGTGGTTTCTTCTTTGAGATCAAGTTAACGACGCAAACTTTAAACTTGATCTAATTTCTAAAATTGATGATGGGATAGTAAATTTTCCAATTGTATCTTCCATAATCATAACCTCCTTTCCATTGAGAGAAAAGAAGACAAAAGACTTAGCAGGTGCTGGAACAGCAGTTTTCACCTTTTTGCAGGAAGGAAAATCCTGGGGACAATTCAGGTTAAATTCAATAGAAGGTTCATGTACTTATGGAGTAGCAACTTTCATTATGACAAACGGGGCTTTCCGAGAAGGACTTCAAGTTCATCAAATCTAGTTCCAAACTTGATGGTGGGAGTGACTGTGCGAGCATTGCGGCTAGTTGGCAAGTTGGAACACTATTGCACAACTTCAAAAAGAAAGCTCTAAGGTTAGTTATCTGGCTAACACCTTGTAATTATAGTGTAAACACTATAAATTAACAAAGGCCGATCTGTAGACTGGGCAGTCTTTATTTAATTTTTTAGTTTGTGAAGATTTTAAAATTTTGTAAAAATAGTTTGAAAGTAGATGGAATTAATTTTTTAAAATAAGAAAGGTCCAAGAGCAAGCGCAACACGACACAATTTGATTTAATTTACAAAGTAGAAAACTAAACTCAAAAGGGAAAGTGAATTTTAGGACCCAGTGCGGAACCGACTCACAACACACAGTGCCCAGGCGGAACTAGTCCGCCAACTCACCTATTAGGGGTCTGACCCCACAGAAAAGATAGAAGTCCTAATGAAATCCTAAACCTATCTATTCAAAGGTGATTGAACAGACTCTCCTAAAGTCCGAAAGAGTTAACCGTACTTACCCAAGCAAGAAATGGGTAAATCATGTCAACGGAAGAAGGGTAATTTTGTCTATAAGAGACATTGACACATTATCAATGTATAAAGACAAGATTTTCTGATTTAAATGGATAGAGAAACTAGTTTTCAGTGGAGTCGCCAAAATCTGTCAGTCGCCAAATTAGAAAGTGTCATTTGTGGGAATGGATATCCCGACGCCCGGTTTAATTTAATTCATATATAATTTGGGAAAAAGTTAGTATTTTAAATTTTAAAAATATATGACCGAATCAATCTCATATCCCTAGTAGTTTAAATAAATGAGCCTAATACTGCAAGAAATGCATCCATCCTGAAGGATAAATACACTACTTACTGGTAAGACTCAATTAAATAAACTAAAAAATTTATGACATCTGTTTAAGTCTCTGAGAAATTATTTTAATGGTGACTGACAAGTTCCCCTATTTAATACGAAAAATTGAATAGGGTTCATATTAAGTTGGGTTCTTGAAAGTTTCCTATAATGGTAAGCCCCAATGGTTAATTACATCTTAGACAACCAAAGTCACCTAAGAAAACTCTCAATTAAAATCAGAGGATATTGTCTTCAAGAATTTTAAAGGATAAGACTTCTTAAAATATTAGATAAAGAGGTGTGAAATGGGAATGACTCAAATTTTGAACATTTTATGTTTGGAATTTAAAGGAAGATGAACTAGGGGATGTCATGGATCCTAAGGAGAATCTCAGTGACTTCCCAAGCTATCATATGGTTTGGCTTCAACTTTAAGAAGAAATTATGTGTGTCATCCTGCCAATTTTATTAATTAGGGCTTACATTTATGTGAGATGATCACACAAAAAACTTGAAAGATGTGAGGATTTAGGTCGTGATAAATGACAACCTCTGAATCCTAAAACAAGTTAGTGCTTAAATTGTATAGCAAAGCTATACAAAGGGCTAAAGTAAAATTTCAGGATTTATGTCGCACTAGGCGGACAACCTCAAAATCCTATGGCTGGCTGTTTTATTCTAAAAAAGGATGCGTTGTTGTAGATCCTTATGATGTTGTAGATTGTTGTTGTAAAAAGGCTGCCCACAAAGTTAGCTCCAGGATCCTCGATAAAATGGCAGTCTTAAAGTCTAAGGTTTAAAGGTTTAATTGATAGGTTGAAGTTCAATCATGGGGGGAGTTAAAGTTGATTAGAGCGACACCAGTTAGAATCCCACGATTCCCTCATTTTAGCATCACTATTTTCTTCGGATTCACTTAGTCCAAATGAACTTACTAAACTTAACTCAATGAGTTCCATACTTTCATTTAGACCATGGGAAATCTCATTAGCAACTGTGGGTTACCTCCTACGAGGGATTCCTAATCATCTGATAGAGACATTTTAATTTAGTTGTAATTGTTTTATGTTTTTTTTTGTGATTAAATTTTGAGTTGTCTTATTTTTTTATTATTGTAGCGCTAAATTTTAGCTTGTTTTGATTTTTTAATTTTAGTTTTAGTTTCGATTTTGCGGCTATCCTAAAAGTTTCAGTTTTGACATGCAGGGTGACTGATCCCTTGATACTGCTAATATGTAAAGTACAACAATAATTCAGATTATATTTCACTTATATTTCCTTACTTTGCAACAAAACCAAAAACTTGATCTTGAAGAAAAAGAAGAATTTAACTTTTAATTTATATATATTAGGATACTACCCAAGTATACATATCGTTATCAAGTAATATAGAACTTTTTTATTCAGACCTGAACATCGAACCCACAGATAATTTATACAATATGCACTTTTAGAAAACTTTCTATTCTTAAAATAACAATTACTTAAACTGGATATATTTTGCAGTAATAAAAATTCAAATATTTTTTGTATTTTTTATATTTTGACAAAATAGTAACAACTTAAAAAGATAACTAGAGTTTTGTAGATGAAAATCACTTAATAGAAAAAGTATATTTCTTCTTATCATGATTCAGTAATAAGTATAGGAATTATGTTATGGAAATATGTAAATTGTATTGTGTCAAATAGGAGCAATAATATTCTTTACCCTTATTAGAGTTGTTATAATGAACATTAGCTAATTTAAAGTTTGAATAGTTCTACAGATCGGCTAGTTAGGGAAGATACTAGCTCTCACTCTAGAGTTCCCTCGATTCCCTCCACCTGAGGGCTAACATCCAGTATAAAAACCTAAAATAATAAACCAATTTGGGGGCTTTAACCTGTCACTTTAAAGTCCTTAAACTCTACACCCTTCAATGAATATTTCCCTATTTATTTGCACTCAATCATATGAACTACATTGCAATTCATCCAACTCAAGTGATTCTTTCCAATTGTTGACTGAGACAATATCAGCTCAGTTCTTACATGTTCTCACAACAAATTTTAACATTTGGATTGGCCAAATCAAGAAGTAAATGATCTGATTCTTACATGTTCTCACAACAAATTTTAACATATGGATTGGCCAAATCAAGAAGTAAATGAAACATGGATTTAAATTATCACAACTTCTTCTAACATTAAAGATCAATACTCTCCATAACTTTCATCCAACACTTTTAATCATGTTCTCACAACAAATTTTAACATCTGGATTGGCCAAATCAAGAAGTAAATGAAGTGCATTGATTTAAATCATCACAACTTCTTCGAACATTAAAGATCAATACTCTCCACAACTTCCATCCAAAACTAAAATCACCATTACAACTTCTTCCAACATTAAAGATCAATACTCTCCATAATTTCCATCTAAAACTTAATTACTTATCATTTTAAGAAGAAAGATAAAGAAAACTACTCAGAATCTATGGAGAAAATAAAATCACACTTTAGTTTAAAAGAAGAAATTATTGTCAAACCAACAACAAGTCTTGATTAAAGTCTCATCCAAAACTTAATTACTTATCATTTTAAGAAGAAAGATAAAGAAAACTACTCAAAATCTATAAAACCACACTTTAGTTTAAAAGTAGAAATCATTGTCAATCCAACAAGTAGTCTAAACTTAATTACTTATCATTTTAAGAAGAAAGATAAAGAAAACTACTCAAAATCCATGCCATCCATCACTTTAATTACTTATCATTTTAAGGAGAAAGATAAAGAAAACTACTCAGAATCCATGGAGAAACTTAATTACCTATCATTTTAAGAAGAAAGATAAAGAAAACTACTCAGAATCCATGGAGAATAAAACCCTACTTTAGTTTAAAAGTAGAAATCATTGTGAAACCAACAACAAGTCTCAATTAAAACAAAAAGTTGTCTAAAAGCAAAAAGATAAAAACTTATCACAAGTTCTCCACCAAACTTTTGAAGTTCCTTTGAATCTCTTCTCTTTACAATCACTCAAAATAAACAAACAAAAATGATAAAATAAAAGTAAAAGTGGTGCCTGAAAATCTCTCCGAATTAATTCCCCAAATGAGAACTTTCAAAACTTTCCAGTACTTTCAGGACTCACACTTTTCGGACCTTTTCAGGACTCTTTTCAAAGTCTTCTCTTCTTTCTTTTATAATTTTCCAAAAAGTACCTTGGTTTCTCTTCAAAATATGTTTAGATTCGATGTATTTCCCCAAGAGATGCATCCTTTCGTGATATTGTTTGTCCATGGTTGTTATAACCACCTATTAAGCCAAAGGGTGCCTCAAAAACCTCTTCAAAATTTGCAAAAATATACTTTAATCATCTAGTAACTGCCACTGGCGCTTAAGCACGGGACCTTTGGCGCTTAGGTCTAGCCTTCTCTATTTAACTGGAATTTAAGTGTCAGACCTGGCGCTTAGCCGCCAAAACTCATTTGCACATTTTTCACATTTTTGCTCCAAATTTGATACTTTTTCACTTCTATAAGCATTTTTAACACTTTTTACCTGTTTCTGCAAGAAAAACACAAAAATACCTTCCACAAAGCGCAATATCTAAAAAATAGGTATAAAAATGTGTCTAAAAACACTATATATTTTAGGTGCATCAAAATTCCCCAAACTTAAAATTTTACTTGTCCTCAAGTGACACTTCAATCTTTAAAAAGTAAATCCATATGATATGTATATGAGTTTCTTTAGGAGTTACTAAAATTTAGATTTAGAAATATAACAGTCTAATTTAGAAAAAATATTCAGTAAATGAGACCAACTTAAAGTTTAAAAATTCTTAAAGTTAAGAAAGATGAAAATATGAGTTTCTATCTAATTCAGAAATGTATTTTAGATTTTTTAAATTTAGAATTTAGTTCTTTTATTATCTCTACTTAAAAATTTTCATTAAAAATAATTTTACATACTATACTATATCTATAAGTGTAAGATTATCTCAAGTCCTATACTTTAAAAAGATCAAATGTAGAACCAATTTTTGATTAGATACTAATCCTCAAGCTTCTCCTTCCAAATATTTTTCTCTTTTTCTTTTTTTTCTTTTTTTCTTTTCTTTCTTTTCTTTTCTTCTTCTTTTTCTTTTCTTTCTTTTTCACGCAAGGATTACTATATATGGATAGGCCTTTAATGATTTTGAATTCCACTTCTCCTTTCCTAAAGAAAAGTATTGGTATAAGTTTCTTACTTATATATATAATAATAATTTTGAAAATTATTTTAATAAAAGAAATTTAAGTATTAAAAANGGAATTTTAAACCCTAATGGTACAAGTATAAAACTAAAAACTGGAGTAAAATTAATTTTTGATGAAATTTTCTATATTTTCATTTTACTTTAACATGTAGAGATTCAATAGACTTCCAAATAGTGGGAATAAACATAAAAGCAAACACACACACTGCTAAAATCACAATCTTAACATAAAGACAAACTTGCAAACATGATAAAAGAAAAATAAAGGGTAGCAGTTTTTGAATTTAAAGTTTAAGATCTAAGCTAGCAAGATTTTCTACTTTATAACAGATATGAATTTTAGTTAAGTTATAAAATAACTAAATCACAGTACTAAACACAAATCAACAGTTATTAACCTAAAATTTAAAAATAAAATACTAACTACCACAAGTTTCATAATAACAATAAAACATAAAAGTCCATAACACAACATAGTCCAAAACATCACACAAATACAACTGTACCTAATACCACATCACATAGTCCATAACAAAAACAAATATAAAAATGTCCCAATCCTACTGCTCATCCTCAGAATCACCTCTATACCACTTTTCAACAGGCTAATAATCAGGATATTAAGGATATGGAGGAAATTGCACTCCTGGGTCACCTTTAATCAGGCTATCCAAAGATGAGTGGAATTTCTCTTCATAATCACTCTTCCTTCTATTATAAATATTGATATGATCTACAAAACTGTTGACCTCACTTTTGGTTGAGGTTTAGTTTTTCCTCTTTAGTAGCCTAAGGTCTAGCTATAAGGCTTTCCTGTTGACTATTCTTAGAAAACTAGACAAGGAACCCTCACCGCTAGAAATTTCAAACTCTTCTCTACTCAACTTGAAGTTCAACATATTGGTCCTAACCTCTAGCACTTAGTAGGTGAGGGCACTATGGGGGAAACTCAAGATGAGTCACCCTTAGAACTGCTGGACCTTAGGGTTAACCCTGGGTGTGGTTTAGGGCTAAGGCACTTACTTGCAATCACTTGCACTCACAATCACTAATTACCCTAAACCCAGAACTTCTAGGCTTTGGTCCCTTGATACGTTTGGGATACTCTTGTAGGTGGTTCCCTAAACCCATTAGCCCTAGGCTAGGGTTTAGCTAAGACCACTACATAGAGGACCCAAAAGCGGTTTACATTGATCCATGGCTTGGGACCCCAAACTTAGCCAAAATCTCCAAATCTAGCCAAAATACCCAAACTTGTTCAAAAGTCATTTCAGACACCTTGGAAACACCCAAATTACCCAAAATCCCAAAATTGGCTAAATTACCAAAATACCCCTCTTTGGCCCAAAATTCCAAATATTTTATAAAATTACCCAAAAATTTCCAAAACCATCCAAATCTAGCCAAAATACCCAAACTTGTTCAAAAGTCAATTTACCCCAATTTCAATTCTAAACTCAAATTCACCTTTGATATGACCAATGAAGACCAAATCCAAGCCCAATTAATCCATGATTTGAACCCAATTTTGATTTAGATCAAAAACCCAATTTTGGGCACATGATCTAATCTCACCAAATTGAACCCATATCCCACTCAATTGGCCACAATCTGTGTTGAAAAATCTTCATAACATTACTACACATCAAATTTGACCTTCAATTGGCCTTGGTAGGACCTCAACTTCATTTGATTTCAACCTAAGTCCAAAAGCCCCAAACTTGCCCCAAAATTGACCATGTCTCAAAATTTCACCAAATTGAAGGCCTTAACCCCAAAATTTCCACTCCATCCCTTCATGAAGAATCTTCAAAATACCTCCCTTGATCATGTTGACTATTCAATTTGGACTTAGCCTAAGTCTAGCCCAACCTAGACCCATGTCTAGCCCAACATGCCCAAATTAGCCAAATCTCAAAAATCTCAAAAATTAACCTACCAATTGAACTCAAAATCACTTCAACCCTTCACCAAAAATCTTCATAACAATCATCTACATAATGTTGACAAATAACTTGGGTCGATTGACATAGCTAACCTAGCCCAAACCCAAACTTTGATCACTTGAACCCACATTGAACCTATGCATTAAAGATGGCCTAACTACTCCAAAGTCAACAATTTAACTCCACCCCAGCCATTGGTTAGACCCTAAGACTGAGCCAAGACCCCTTTAACCACCTAAACTAAGTCATGGACCAAATTTATCCCAAATTAAGAGATTTTTATTTCCAAAAATGCACATGCTTAAGATACCCTTACCAAAATTAAACCTCAATCCATTAAATTATTGTGATAGATTCCCCTGGGCTCCCTAAGCTCCTAGCCACCTCCCCCTGGCCGGTCGGCTGGCCTAGTGGCTGGAAAATGGCCAAACCAAGAGCCACCCCCATAGAGCTTCACCCAAATCAAACCTAGAGGCCAGCTCATCCAAATCAAACTGTATAGCTCCTCTGCCCTCCACCTAAGCACCACAATGCACCCAAACTTGTGCCCTGAAAGCCACCCCATGGCCATTTTTATAAAAACTCACCTCCAAAACCATGGGAGGTGTGCTGAAATTTTCTTAGAGAGAGCCTCCCAAAATTCTCATAAAGCTTCTCTAAGATCCCCTCAGTGCAATACAACCCTCCTCCCCCATTGAATTCCATTGTGGAAGCTTAATTTTGAGTTCAAACCTCTACCCAAAACCAGGACAGAACTCATTACACTTCCATAGTCCACCAAACTTCAATTACTTGTGCTCACACCTTCACAACGAAGAAAGAAGCCAAAGCCCCATAAAATCCCCCTTTGAAATAGCCTCCACCATAGCTCTAGACCAACACCTGAAATCGAGATTGGTTGAATTCATACCTAGGCCTTACACCAAAACTAGAGGCTCAATCCCTAACCTCCTTGGACCCTAACAAACATGCCAAGACCCTTTGATTGAAGCTTCACTTCTCAGAGCAAAGGTATAAAACTTCTCCCCCTACTGAGCCTATTTTGATTCTCCATTTTATTAGGCTTAATTTAATTGCATGATTACCGTATGGATGTGTTCATCTCACTTAGATGAGTTGATAGGATCAAACCCGAAGTGATTTGGTTGAGTT
This sequence comes from Phalaenopsis hybrid cultivar, assembly GCA_002079205.1. Classification (NCBI taxonomy): domain Eukaryota; kingdom Viridiplantae; phylum Streptophyta; class Magnoliopsida; order Asparagales; family Orchidaceae; genus Phalaenopsis; species Phalaenopsis hybrid cultivar. The sequence continues at coordinate 49,451 of JXCR01073511.1, forward strand.
TAGGCTGAGATCTTAGGGTTTTATTGTGGACGATCACGGGATCACTCTATCGGGGATGATGACGGGGAGTTGTTTGATCAAGCGTGTATCGAATGGATGACCAAGATGAAGCTGGACAGCGCTTCTTTACACAAACAGCGGGACGCGTGGCTGCTGGCATGGATGGCGGCGTCAAATGGGAGCGCGTCGCATGGAGTTTCGGAGTCGCCGTAGGTTGACGAGGCGCCGCGTGGATAAGTAGAAAATTAGGGCTTTTTATATTTATTTAAACTCCCTTAACTTAAAAAATCCATAACTTGGTGTAGAAAAATCACAAAAATAAAATAAAATACACTCTTGCTTAGTCAACAGAGGAGAATAATATGGAAATAATTTTAAGTCCATGTGATGCATATTTTATTTTTAATTAATTAAATATTGATTTGAATGTTTTGATTCCTCATGCATATTGGCACTTCACCATGGCTTGAAATTTTAACATGTTATATCATCTGTCAAAGGAAACATTCTCTGATTTTTCCAAAGTCAGAGGAGGTCCCTAGACAGAGGATCACATTTTTCAAGTTTATGTGCATTATTAGCTTAAAATAATCATGGAAATTAGCATGTTGATTAGAAAATTCCAAGAAAATTTTAGAAGATTTATGATGACCAGGGGACCTTTTGGAAATAATTTTATAGGTCAAGTCATTTAAAATGCACCTAATTTTTACAAACACTAAATCACTAAGATAATTAACTTTACAAGATATAAACATTTAAATGACTTGATTTTTTATCTCCACTATTATATATGATCCAAAGAACTCACCATAAAAATTTCAAAATATTATGAGTTTATTTGATAACTTAAGTTGATTTTTAAATATTAACATCAATTTTGGCATTTAAATAATTTTCAAAAATAAAAAATATAACTCAAAAATTTATAAAAACTTATTTTTTGAATTCTCTATGATCAAGGTTATTTTTTTAAAATAAAATGATATTTAAAATAAAAACTTAATTTTTAGCATATTTTAAATATTTAAAATAATTAAAAATCTCTAAAAATCACAAATATAATAAAACTCATGAAAATGTTCTAAATTGCTTCCTAAGCACTTAGGAAAATTTATAATATTTTTCATGATTTTCTAAATAATGATATTGAATTTTAAAGCTTAAAAATAAATTTTAAAGGCTGAAAATGAGTTTTAATTTAAATAACTCCAATAAATCAAATAAAAGTCAAAAAAATATAAAATCTTCTTCTCTGAGTTCTGAGACCTCAAAGAGGCTTTTCAAAAATACAAAACTTAATTTTCCCCAATTAAAATATTTTATATTTAATAAATACCCCATAAATGAAATAATTCTTAAAATTCAGATAAAATTCAAAAAATCATGAAATTTGGTCCAAAGGCTTCTCTGGTCTAGGTCTACCTTCAGTAAAAATTTTAAGAGATTAGGATTTACCTTGGTCAAGCTAGGAATTTTTTTTTTGGAAAATCCAATTTTGACATGAAAATAATTATATAAATAAATTAAATTTTGAAAAATCACATTTCCTCTTCTGATGTCTTAATTGACCCATGAATGGGGTAGGATAAAAATTTCAAAGTCATTTCAATTGAATTTGACAAATTATAAAGTGTTAGGGCCTTAGGGTCAAATGTGTAATTTTGGAAATTTAGCCTTAATTAACATTTAGGCTTAGTTCAAGAAGAAAAATGGGTAACCTCTGATCTTAATCAATTTATTTGATGTTTGAAACATAAGGGGTTAATTGGTAGAAACCAACCTCACTTTTTTAATTAAAAAGATAAGTTAATAGATTTCTAAATTAGTAAAATTTGGAAGTTTATTAAAATAGACTGAACCCAAGACATAGTGATATGAATTTTGAATTCAATAATTAATCAATTTAATACCCCTATTTTGATTTTTAAATAAAATTCAAATCATGAATCATGACACCTAAAACCTAACCTTTTCAAAACTACTTAAGACACTCACCTAGGTCTTAAGGGCTTAGTAGTGACTTAGGCTAAATCAAGTTTCATTTCAAGGATTTGAAAAGTAAATATCAATTAAAACTAAGACGTCTTTCAAACACTACAAGCCTAATTAGGACTATGATTAGAAAAGTAAACATCATTGAAAATTAAAACATCTTTCAAACACTACAAGCCCAATTAGCCTGGGTCTTAAGGGCTTAGTAGTGACTTAGGCTAAATCAAGTTTCATTTAAATGAGGATTAGAAAAGTCTTAAGGGCTTAGTAGTGACTTAGGCTAAATCAAGTTTCATTTAAATGAGGATTAGAAAAAAAATATCATTGAAAATTAAAACATCTTTCAAACACTACAAGCCCAATTAAAGATCAAAATTTGCCAAGTGTTCCAACAACACTAACTTGTCCCTTTAAGGGTCATCACCCACATAATTTTCAAAATTAAATCACAAGTGATAATTACGTTATTTTTAGGGATAATTGAGACGTCAATATTCACTGAGCATTAAGGTGTTCATAGGATGAATTATTAAACAACACAATAAAGTTTAAAAGAACTCGGGATTTTCCATCAGGCAGCGAGAGAGTAGCACGGACATGCTTATTTCTCTAAATCTGTTGGATATCTTGAAGATTTACAAAACTTAATATGTTTTGCTTGACAAAATCATCCTTAATTAAATTCCTAACGACCCACCAAGATATGATATAGGGTTAGGAAAACTACCAAAACCTTAATTTTTGCCTCTATATGAATTGCCCTGACATGCATTTTAAGTTTCAGGTGGTAGAACGAGAAGACTCGTCAGGTACACTTTTACAGTTTTCAGCATTGTCTTTCTTGTACTTTTATGTTATACTTTTGTGCTTATACAAATTTGCATGGAAAACTAAAACTATTAGGATAGCTAAAAAACTAAAACCAAAACCAAAACTAAAATTAACCAAGATAAAATTCACCGCCACAACATTCAAAATATAAAACAATTNTTTTTTAAGTCAATAACTAATCGATTTAATACCCCTATTTTGATTTTTAAATAAAATTCAAATCATGATATATGACCACCTAAAGCTTAATCTTTTTAAAACTAACTAAGACACTTACCTAGGTCTTAAGGGCTTAGTAGTGACTTAGGCTAAATCAAGTTTCATTTACAAGGATTTGAAAAGTAAATATCAATTAAAACTAAGACGTCTTTCAAACACTACAAGCCTAATTAGGACTATGGATTAGAAAAGTAAACATCATTTAAAAGTAAAACATCTTTCAAACACTACAAGCTCAATTAGAACCAAAATTTGGCTAAGTGTTCCAATAACACTAACTTGCCTTTTTATGGGGTCTTCACCCACATAATATTCAAAATTAAATTATAAAAGATAATTACCTTACTCTTAGGGATAATTGATACATCAATGTCCATTAAGCATTACGGTTTTTTTAGAATGAATTATCAAGCAACATAATAAGTTTAAGAGAACTTAGTATTTTCCACCAAGCAACGAAAGAGTAGCACAGACCTGTTTCATTCTCTAGATCTGTTGGATGCCTTGGAGATCTACTAAACTTAATATATTTTGCTTGGCAACATCATCCTTAATTAAACTTCTAAGGACCCACNTGGGCTTAGTAATGACTTAGGCTAAATCAAGTTTCATTTAAATGAGTATTAAAAAACTAAACATCATTAAAAATTAAAACATCTTTCAAACACTACAAGCCCAGCTAGGGTTAAAATTTTGTTAAGTGTTCCAACAACACTAACTTGCCTTTTTAACGATCTTCACCCACATAATTATTAAATTGAATCACAAGTGATAATTATCCTATTCTTAGGGATAATTGAGGCATCAATGTTGATTGAGCATTAAGGGTATTTACAGGATGAATTATTAAGCAACTTAATAAAGTTTAAAAGAACTCGGGATTTTCCACCAGGCAGCGAGAGAGTAGCACGAACCTGCTTCTTTCTCTAGATCTGTGGGATATCTTGAAGATCTACTAAACTTAATATATTTTGCTTGACAAAATCATCCTTAATTAAAAATGTTGGATACCTCGGAGATCTACTAAACTTAATATGTTTTGCTTGACAAAATTATCCTTAATTAAACTCTTAAGGAGCCACCAAGATACGACATAGGGTTAGAAAAACTACCAAAACCTTACTTTATTCCTCTATATAAATTGCCCTGACATGCCTTTTGAGTTTCAGGTGGTGGAACGAGAAGACTCACCAGGTACGCTTTAACAGTTTTCAGCGTTGTCTTTCTTGTACTTTCATACTGTGTTTTTTATACTGTACTTTTATACCTACAAATTTTCATGTTAAATAACGACGCCACCTTGCATGAAAACTAAAACTATCGAGATAGCCACAAAACCATAACCAAAACCAAAATTAAAATCAACCAAGATAAAATTCACCCCCACAACATTTAAAATATAAAACAACTCTAAATTTAATAACAAACATCACACAAAACTACAACTTCAACTAAATTAAGATGTCTCTATCGGATGATCGGGANTTAACATGACATATATATTTTCTTGTTACCTCTTTGGTTAGATGTGTGTCCAAGCGCTTCCGTCCTCAATATAGCAGATATTTTCTTTAGAGCCAGATGTGAGCCTTTGTGTTTTCCATCTCGATTCGGTGTTAAGGCTTCTAATTCCTGATACTTTTGGGAGACTCCTGTATGTTGTCCCTTGAACCCATTAGCTCTAGGCTAGGGTTTGGCTAAGACCACTACATAGAGGACCCAAAATAAGGTTCCTATTGGTCCATGGCTTATTAATAGTGGTTGGTACTCCAACTCTACCAAGATACCCAACCTAGCCTTTTGCCCCTAAACTCCTCTAAATTACCTAGATACTCTTGGGACCCCAAATTTGACCAAAATTCCCAAATTTACTCAAAATAACTAACTTGGTTCAAAAATCATTTCAAGCCCCTTGAAAACACCCGAGCCACCCAAAATCCCAAATTGGCCAAATTACCAAAATACCCCTCTTTAGCCTAAAATTCCAAAAATTCCAAGAAATCCCAAAAATTTCCAAAACCTCCCAAATATTCCAAATTTAATTTTTTTCAACTATCACATGACCCAATTTGACCATCTTTGATCAAAACCCCCCAAATTGCTTTTTAAAGGCCCATATTTTCCCAAATTACCTCAAATGTCTAGCGAATTAGTCTCAATTTACCCCAATTTCAATTATAAACTCAAATTCACCATTGATATGACAAATATAGACCAAATACAAGCTCAATCGGTCCATCATTTGGACCCAATTTTGATTTAAACCAAAAACCCAATTTTGGCCCTATGACTTGGTTCCACAAAATTGAACCCATAGCCCACTCAATTGACCACAATTTGTGTTGAGAACCTTCATAATATCCTCATACATCAATATTGACGTAAAATTGTCGTTGATGAGACCTCAAATTCATCTGATTTCAACCTAAGTCCACAAGCCCCAAATTTGCTCCAAATTGGCAATGTCTCAAAATCTCACCAAATTAAGGGTCTTAACCCAAAAATTTCCTCTGTATCCCTTCATGAAAAATCTTCACAACATCTCCCTTGATCATGTGGACCATTTAATTTGGACTTATCCCAAGGCTAGCCCAACTTAGACCCATGTCTAGCCCAACATGCCCAAATTCGCCAAATTTCAAAAATCCCTCAAACTGACCTACCAATTGAACTCAAAATCACTTCAACACTTCACCAAAAAATCTTCATAACAATCATCTATACAATGTTGATATATCAATTCAGTAAATTGACATGGATAACCTAGCCAAACTTTGATACCTTGAACCCACATTGAACATATGCATTAAAGATGGCTTAACTACCCCAAAGTGATCAAATTAACTCCACCTTAACCATTGGTTAGACCCTATGACTGAGCCAAAACCCATATAAACAACTAAACAAAGCCATGGACCAAAAGTCCCCCAAATTAATAGATTTTATTTCCAAAAATGCACATTGCTTAAGATACCCTTACCAAAACTAAAACTCATTGCATTAAGTTGCTTTGACAGATTCCTCTGAATGCCCTGAGCACCTAGCCACCTCCCCCTGCCATGGTCGTCCGACCTAGTCACCAGAGAAGCTCAAAAGCGAGAGCCACCCCCATGGAACTTCACCAAAATGGAACTTAGAGGCCAGCTCAGCCAAATCAAGTTGTAGAGCTCCTCTACACTCCACCTACGCACCACAATGCACCCAAACATTTGCCCTGAGAGCCCCCCCATGGCCATTTTTATAAAAAATCATTTCCATTTCCATGGAGGTAGTGTTGAAATTTTATTAGAGTGAGAGCCCCAAACTTCTCACAAAGCTTCTCTGAGATCCCCTCAGTGTAATCCAACCCTTTTCTCCCACTGAATTCCACTATGAAAACTCAATTTTGAGCTCAAACCTCTGCTAAAAACCAGGATAGAGCTCATTACACTTCCACAGTCGACCAAACTTCAATTACTTGTGCCCACACCTTCACAACCAAGAAAGAAGCCAAAAGCCCATAAAATCCCTCTCTGAAATAGCCTCTACAATAGCTCTACACCAACACCTGAAATCGAGTTTGATCAAAATCACACTTAGGCCTTACACCAAGGCTAGAGGCTCAATCCCTAGCCTCCTTGGACCAAAAAAAATGTGCTAAGACTCTCTGATTGAAGCTTCACTTCTCAAAGAAAAGGTATAAAACTTCTCTTATTCCCGAGCATATTTGAACTCTCCATTTGTTTAGAGTTGATTTCATGGCATCATAACCGTATGAATATGTTCCTCTAGTCTAAATAAGCATTTTAAAAAAAAAATCATCTAATTTAGATAAGAAATGAGAGATCTTAAGACTAGAAGATGGACGGTTCTCGGGTTAGGCTATCGGGGACGATGATACAGCATCGTTCGATCGCGCGTGTATCGAATGGATGGTCGAGATCAAGCCGGACATCACTTAGAAACATAAAGTGTAGGCCGATTCAGCACTGAGGTGGATGCCGACGTCGAATATGAACGTGATGCGTGGAGCTTCGAAGCCATCAAAGGTTGAGGTGGCGCTGCGCGTTTAAATATATAAATAGAGATTTAATTAATTCTGAAAATGATCCCTAACTTCAAAAATTCATATATTGGTGTAGAAAAATCATAAAAATAAAATAAAAATGCCCTCTTGCTGAGTGAAGAGAGGAGCACAATGTGGAAATAATTTTGAGTCAATGTGATGCGTATTTTATTTTTAATTAATTAAACACTAATTTGATTGTTTTGATTCTCCAAGCATGGAGTGATATCACCATGGCTTGAAATTTTAGCATAATGTTTCCTCTGTTAAAAGGAATATTCTCTGATTTCTGAGGTCCGTAGATAGAGAATCATATTTTTCAAGTTTATGTGCATTATTTGCTTAAATTATTCATGGAAAGTAGCATGTTACTTAGAAAAATCTGCAAAAATTTTGGAAGGTTTATGATGACCGGATAGCCCTTGAGAAAATTTCTCATGAGTCAAGTCATTTAAAATGCACGTAACCTTTACAAACCATAAATCACTAAAATAAATAATTTTTTAAAATAAAAACTACAAAATGGCTCGATTTTTTATATCCAATATTGTTTAGGATCCAGAGAACTCACCATAAAAAATCCAAAGCATTTTGAGTTCATTTGGTAACTTAAGTTGATTTTTAAAGATAAACAATATTTTTGGCAATTAAATGATTTTTAAAGATCAAAACATAACTAAAAAATTTATAAAAACTTATTTTATGAGTTCTCTGTGATCAGAGGTATTTTCTAGGAATAAAATAATATTTAAAATAAAAACTTGATTTTTAGCCTATTTTAAATATTTAAATAATTAAAAATCCATTAAAAACACAAAAATAATAAAATCAATGAAATGTTCTAAATTGCTTATTAAGGACTTAAGAAAAAATTAGAATATTTTTCCTGATTTTCTAAATAAAGAAACTGAATTTCAAAGCTAAAAATTAACTTTTTAAAGGCTAAAAATGAATTTTTAATAAGAATAATTTCAATAAATCAAATAAAACTTAAAAAAATATAAATATTTCTCCTCTGAGTTCTCTAACCTCAGGAGGATTTTTCTAAAATATAAAACTTAATTTTCTCCATTTAAAATATCTTATATTAAATAAATACCCCATAACTTAAAATAATTATTAAAATTCAAATAAAATTCAAAAAATCATGAACATTTTTCTAAAGGCTTCTCTAGTCTAAGTCTAACTGCAATAAAAATTTTAAGGTGTTACCATTTACCTTGGTCAAGTTAGGAATTTTCTTTGAAAAGTCTTATTTTTTGCATGAAAATAATTATGTAAATTAAATTAAATTTTGAAAAATCACACTTTCTCTTTTAATGTCTCAATTGACCGATGAATGAGGTAGGATAAAAATTTCAAAATCATTTGAAATAAATTTGATGAATTATGAAGTGTTAGAGCCTTAGGGGCAAATGTGTAATTTTGGAAATTTAATCTTAATTAACATTTAGGCTTAATTCAAGGAGGAAAATGGGCAACCTCTGATCTTAATCAGTTTATTTGGATTTTTGAAACACAAGGGGTTAATTGTAATTATGAAGTGTTAGAGCCTTAGGGGCAAATGTGTAATTTTGGAAACCTTGCCTTAATTAAACATGTTATGCTTAATTCAAGGAGGGAAATGGGCAATCTCTGATCTTAATTTGATGTTTGAAACATATGGGTTAATTGGTAGAAAAGAACCTCATTTTCTTAATTGAAAAGATAGGTTAAAAAATTTCTAAATTATTAAAATTTGGATGTTTATTAGAATAAAATGAATCCAGGACTTAGGGGTATGACTTTTGAAGTTAATAATTAATCAATTTAATACCCCTATTTTGATTTTCAAATAAAATTCAAATCATGAACTATGACCACCTAAAGCATAATCTTTTCAAAGCTAATTAAGACACTCACCTAGGTCTTAAGGGCTTAGTAGTGACTTAGGCTAAATCAAGTTTCATTTAAATTTGGATTAGAAAAGTAAACATCATTTAAAAGTAAAACATCTTTCAAACACTACAAGCTCAATTAGAACCAAAATTTGGCTAAGTGTTCCAATAACACTAACTTGCCTTTTTATGGGGTCTTCACCCACATAATATTCAAAATTAAATTATAAAAGATAATTACCTTACTCTTAGGGATAATTGATACATCAATGTCCATTAAGCATTACGGTTTTTTTAGAATGAATTATCAAGCAACATAATAAGTTTAAGAGAACTTAGTATTTTCCACCAAGCAACGAAAGAGTAGCACAGACCTGTTTCATTCTCTAGATCTGTTGGATGCCTTGGAGATCTACTAAACTTAATATATTTTGCTTGGCAACATCATCCTTAATTAAACTTCTAAGGACCCACCAAGATATGACCTAGGGTTAGATAGGTCGCCAAATTTTACTTCCATGTTTCATATTAACTGCCTTAAAATGCTTTTTGAGTTTTAGGTGGTAGAATAAGATGACCCGCTAGGTACGCTTTTACAATTTTTAGCGTTGTCTTTCTTGTACTTTCATATTGTACTTTTATACCTGCAAATTTACATGTTAAAAAATGATGTCACCCTGCATGAAAACTAAAACTATCAGGATAGCCACAAAGCCAAAACCAAAAGCAAAACAAAAATTAAAATCAATCATGATAAAATTTACCCCCACAACATTAAAAATATAAAGCAAGTCAAAATTTAATCACAAACATCGCACAAAACTACAACTACAACTAAATTAAGACGTCTCTATCAGATGATTGGGAATTCCTCAGAGGAGGTAACCTACAGTTGCTAACAATTCTTCCCACGGTCTAAATGAAATTATGGAATTTAATATGTTGAGTTTAGTAAGTTCATTTGGACTAAGTGAATCCAAAAAAAAAAAGTGGTATCAGAACGAGGGAACCATGAGATCCAAACCGGTGTCACTCTAATCAACATTAATATGCCCCTATAAAATTTAAAGAACTAAAACCATAAGGCCACCTAATTTGACATCATAACTTGATACACTAGAAAACTTAAACTCGCCACGATAAGGAGCTTGGAGCTAGCCTGGTAGGCAACACGGGCATCTTCAATAGCAAAATCTGTCTTCCCCATCTAAACCAATCATCCTTCCTTAAATATAAATAACAAAGCCATAGGACTTTGAGGTTGCTTGCTTATGCAACGTAAATCCTCACCTTATCTTTAGGCCTTTGTATAGCCCTGCTATACAATATAAGCCCTAACTCTTCTCAGGATTCTGAGGTTGTCGTTTGTCACGACCTAAATCCTCATATCTTCCAGGCTATTTGTATGATCGTTCCATATGAATATAAGTCCTAAATAATAAAATTGGCAGGATAAAATACATAAATATTTCTCCTTAAAACTAAATCCAAACATTAGGATAGCTTGGGAAGTTACGGAGGCTCTCCTTTGGATCCATGACATCCCATAGCTCTTCCTCCTTTGGACTCTATAACAAAATGTTTCAAATTTGAACCAATCCCCTTTCACACCTCTACGTCTGATCTCATTGAAAAGTCATACCCTTTGAAGTTCTTTGAAGATAATATTTCCTGATTTTTATCGAGAGTCTTCTTAGGTGACTTTGGTCATTTAAAAGCGTTGAAGAGTCCTACCCTTTGAAATTCTTTGAAGATAATTTTTCTTGATTTTTATCGAGAGTCTTCTTAGGTGGCTTTGGTCATTTAAGACAATTAACTATAGGGGATTGTCATTATAGGAAGCATGTATGAACCAACCTTAATATAAACCCTATTTAATTTTTTATATTAAAAAGTGGAACGTGTCGGAAAATACAAAGGTTTCACAGATCAAACGGATGTCATATATTCCTTAGTTTATTTGATCGAGCCTCATCCTCAAGTCTTGTGTTTGCTTTGGGATAGATATAGGATTTGAGGTACAGTGCTCTTTCATTTTAAACTATGAAAACTATGGGACCGGACGTCATACTTTCCTTAGTTTATTTGATCGAGCCTCATCCTCAAGTCTTGTGTTTATCCGATGTCATACTTTCCTTAGTTTATTTGATCGAGTCTCATCCTCAAGTCTTGTGTTTATCCTTTTGGATAAATACATGATTTGAGGTACGACGCTCTTTCGTTTATACTATGAAAAGTATGGGGTCGGTTTGATTTCATATTTTTATAAACTAAATATCTATGTAAATTAAAAAGTCATTCCAAAGCGAGTGGCGGGATTTTTATTCCGGTGACAGATAGCTTCTACGGGCAACTCTCCAACCGAAAATATTGCAGACAAAGTAGCATCATATTTGAACTTTTGTCGTATCAAATCATCAGTGTGAGCATTTCTGGCAGCCATGTTTTGCATTCTATGATCCATTCTCAAGATATCTCCCTACTAGATCATCATCTGCTCCATGAGTTCTTGAAGAGTAGGGTCACTAGAAGTATGTGTCCTAGAAGTGGAAGGAAAATCCCCGGTCTTACTTTCAGACCTCCATCCAACATGAGATTCATATGTTTTTATATTGGCAGGGCCAATTGGTTTTAAAGGCTCAATCCTCTCTTCCACAGGTCTAAAATCAACTCTTGCCTATTCACATAGTGTGACGATCAGAGCAGGGTGTGTTAAACCACCAGTGGTCTCTTCTAAAGCAATAGATCTAGTGTTCATATAAATAATAAAGCCTACATTTATCTTCATCACCTCCAGGATAAAAAAGTTCAGGATGGCTCTATGCTTTGTAACCCCACTATGATGATTTGTCGGTATCATTCTTCCAGAAATAAAGTAGTGAGCTAGACCTTAGATGCTACATTTAACATAGAAAGAGGATAGTTTATCTTAACACCATTGTTCACCTTCCAGGTTCTTCTTCCATCTGTAAGAAAAGAAATAATCTCATCCAAGGCCTCATTCATAGTAGAAAATGATTTATACTAGCAACTATACACATCTTCTAACTGATAAATTTTTTTAATTTTACTTGGAGTAAACTCCACCATTTTCCCACAAAAAAAAAATCATCAAAAGCCCCTGTAAAATTGGCGTAGAACTCCATCACTACTCCAATAATAGCCTCGGCAGTAAAATAACAGAAATTTTCCCACTACCAAGCATTGATTAATCGTTCGACTTGTCCTCCCAGATTTTTAAAACCACGATCCAAAATTACTTTTTTATTTTCAAGTAGACTATTTAATTGAGCACTAGCTCTGAAGCTAAAAAATTTTTGTTCATCATAATCTACTTTTCTTTTTTCCTTTGCTCGTTCTTGGGGCCGTGGTAAGTCTAAGAAAATTTGATAAAAATCTGAATAAATTCCTAAAATTCCAAAAATCACAATGTAAAACGCTTTAAACTTAAATCTACTAAGTAAGAGTTCTTCAACAAAGGATTTTCTCAAAATTTCTCAAAAAGAATTCAAAATTTTCGGATCTCAGCAATGTGAAATAACTCCTTGGTGAAAAAAAAATTTTTAGTTCAAATTGTAGCTCTTACCTAGAGAAGATGAAATCTGAACTTCCTTTGCCTTGAAATCGCACCAAATCCTAGTAAAATCAAGCCCTAGGTGGACAAACCATAGGTTGAAGGTGACTCAAAGGGTATAAATTGAGTTTTATGGTGCAAATAGTGAATTTTAAGGGGTTTAGGCTGTTCTCGGGTTGAGAGCGCTGACAACACCCATGTCAGCGTCGTCGGCACAAAAGGCCTAAAAAATCCATTTTTCAATTTTTTTCAATTTTCAATTTCCTTTCAATTTTCTCCAAAGGCTTTTTAGTATTTTAAACACCAATTTTTATCTAACAATAATTCACAAACAAACATTTTCACAAACAACAATAGACTAAGTTTTATATATAAAAAATACACTTTTTACAAATACATTTTTCTAATCGCACTTTTACACTCATATAGCAAGCTATCAGTGTCAAAATTAAGCCACAACATCAAAAGCTAACAAAAAACTATACACACAATCAAAGTTTAGAATTTTAAAGAAAAGCAAACTAAATCAAATCCACACATTAACATTAAAGACATAAATATTTTAAACTAGTGGGCAGCCCAAATTCTTCACTTATTCTGCCTCATCTTCAATGCTTTCTGCTCCTCTAATATCTCCCATAGACTGGTAATGAACGTACATATTGTAGAATGGTCAGTACAAGAATTGATCAGTCAAATTTTCTTCAATCCATCCTTTTTCCTTGAACATCCACACTAATCCTGCTTTAATTATTCCAGTATGATCAAAATTCTCCTTCATCCTCCAATCTAGGTGATCAAAAAGGTTCTTAAGATCTCATATTGCATTCATAATACTCTGAACTTATATTTCAATTTTCTTCAATTTCTTTTCCAAAGAAAGTGAACTTCGAACTATTGGTGGCATCAATGGAGTTGAAGCATGTGATGAATGACCCAAGATAGTATCTAATGCTTCATTTTCATTCCCAACATATTTATCATCAATAGGAATCATGGGATCCCGAGGTAATAAAACTTTTTCCCAACTTTCATATGGAACTTGAGATTGACTGTAATGTAGGAAAATTGTGGAAGGATTCCCAAGTCCATAAATTGACCCATTCAAAGCAGTTGAGAATCTATGCATAATATCATATTTCTTAATCAATTTTTGATTCTCTTATTCCTAAAATGAGATCCTCCATCAGAAATAATTTCTCTCGGCATATTATATCTTGCACAAATATTTTTCTAAAAAAATTTAGAAACACTCCAAGCATCACATCTGGGTACAACAATAGCTTCAATCCATTTGGACATATAATTAACATCAAGTAATATATATAAATTCCCAAATGAAGGCATAAATGGTCCCATGAAATATAATCCCCACACATAAAAAATTTCAACTTCTAATGTGTAATTTAGAGGCATTTTATTTCTCCTAGAAATATTTCCTACTCATTGACATCTATCACATGTTTTAATATATTCATTAACATCTCTAAAAAGAGTAGGTCAATAAAAACCAGCTTGCAAAATCTTATATACAGTTCTATTTTTTCCAAAATATCCAACAAATCCAGAATCATGACATCTTTCACTTATGGATTGAGTTTCTTCATAAGACACACATCTTCTAATAATTTCTTCTTAAGCGGGGAAGAGGGAGCAGATAAAAAATTATTACAATCATTGTCCTTACCAATTATGGCAATCCAATTGGCAGGTTCGGTGCCCTCCCTGGAAACAAAAGAAAATTGGATGTGTGAATTAGCCCGAAAGTAGGAGATCTTCTTAACCCATTGTAAGATATGCTAAGGAGGGTCTTCAACACTATTGAGAATCTGAAGAAGCTTTAGGGAGTGCATTTCAACATATAGAGAGCTCCAATGACTCCTAGCAACAAACCTAAGGGCCCAAGAAATAGCTACTACTTTAGCTTCCAAAGCATACAAAACAATGACAGGAGCAGATGAAAATAGAAGACAATTCCCATTGCAGTCTTTGTAAACTCCACTATTACCAGCCCCTTGCTCAGAAAAGCTACCATCTATTTTGACCTTGATGGTGGGATAAATAGTCCTCTTCCAAAAAAACTTTTTTCACATATAATTTTGGGGAGCAAGAGACCGGATTAATGGAGCAAATATTGAAAAATTTGTCATAATTTATCAGCTTGATGAAGAAGGATTTGAATTGGTCAATGACTCACAAAGCAATAAGGGGACATCCCCTTAATTTTATTTTATTCGTAGACATCCATAAAAACAAAGTAATGAGGAAGGGAACAGTGCCCAACTTAGCTTTCTGCAAGTTGTACCAACAGTCAGTAAATAGTTGCCAGTCAATTTCTAATGTATTGACATCAGTATCTTTATGACTTCTCACCATACACTTTGTGTGAAATTGAACTCAAAGAAATGATGGATTAGAGATTCCTCAACTGCATGGCATAAATAGCATCTAGATGAACCTCTAATCCCTTTCAATATGAGGATGCCATCTATATGCATCAACTTCTACATGATTCTCCAAAAAGGGAAAGTCTTAGACGGTGTAAGATATTTGTTCGATATGTGCTCCCCTAAGGGATAGATTCCAGCTACTAGAGTTTAAAGTAAATAGATTTATTTTAATATTTTATTTTGCAAACTTTGATCACAATCCTATCTTTGTGTTTTTTCCCATATTTCAATTTGGAAATGCAGGCAGCAGAGTTACTACCTATGAGTGAGTTTAGCATTGAGATAGACCATAGTTCTCCATCCAAGCATATCAGTCACCTTTAGATGGGGTTAACTACAATAGGTTTCAGCTAGAAGAGAACATCAGAATACAAATGGTCTAACTAAAAATAGGCACTACCATTACCCATATTCGGTAAGAACATTTGTTTAGCTTGATGTCTGACCTTTAATAGGTGCACCCAGAGCTTGGAGTCCCAAATTTTCTACCTATTAGGTTGGGATGGGAGTCCCTATAGTATTTGCTCATCATGGATTATGACCCAACAGTGTCCTGTTGCATAAAATTGATCCATAGTTTGCAATTATTGATTTTTTGTAAGTGATGAAGCCCTTTGAAACCAAGACCACTAGCCACATTGGGCTTGGCCACATTCTACCAACTAGCTCAGCGGAGCTAT
The DNA here is from genome assembly GCA_002079205.1 of Phalaenopsis hybrid cultivar. Taxonomy (NCBI): domain Eukaryota; kingdom Viridiplantae; phylum Streptophyta; class Magnoliopsida; order Asparagales; family Orchidaceae; genus Phalaenopsis; species Phalaenopsis hybrid cultivar. The sequence goes on from JXCR01073511.1 coordinate 65,122, forward strand.
TGTCTTTGCCCATACCAATGAAATATATTGAAGCATCTCTCTAGTTCAAGTTGAGTACTCTTATTCATGCCAGTCATCTACAAGATATAAACAAGGAATTGGGTTTAGATGCTCTTCAACAGTGGAATTTTCCCCCACTAGACAAAAAGAAGTTTGTACAACAATTGAGCTGGGCAACATTTTTACCAAATGCTTCATAAAATTTCACTTGTTTTGCTCTACCTTTGATCATTGTTTTGCTCTACCATTGATCATTAAATTGCACTTGTTTTGTAAAATAAGTGTAATGCAATATCCATTGTATGATATTGGGATTGGTATTCCTACTAAAAAATAAGCTGCATTTTTTTGTGTTAATCATCATACCTAAGTTCTGTTCGAATAACAGCAGGCACTAGTTGATCCCTTTAACGCCATTCTTATAGACTTTGGAGAATAATCAAATGTCATTGATACACAAAAAATATATGTTTTTTAGACACATATTTTATACTCATTTGGTGATATTGTACTTTAATGGAAGATATTTTTATGTTTTCTTGTAGGGTATTGTTTTTTAAGACTTTAAGCAAAAAGGATGAATTTAGAGTCAAAATTGCGTTTTTGAAGAAGCACTCAGCACCTATGGTGCCAAGAGCAGTGTCGATGTTTCAGACTTACAGAACTGATGGTGGATTTTACTCAACACCGACGGTGGCAGAAGCAGTGCTGACGGCACTGTTTGACAGAGAGCAGTGAATTAATTATGGACCACTGGGTCGACTGTGCCCGAATGGGCGCTGATAGGGCCAATGTCCGTTCAGACCCTATTTCTAGAAGATTCGATGAATTTGGACATTTTTGAAGAGCTTTTGGATGCATCTATTGGAGAAATGACTCTAGGCTCTATTTAAGGCCGAAATTGATCAGAAAAGGGGCTCCTCCTCATTCCTCCTTGCTCATTTTCGCCACACTTCGCCTCCTTACACTTTTTCAATCTTCATTACACCACCATTCATGAGTCTATTAGTTATTCTTATTTAAGATTTTAGAGTTTTTGTGGTGATATTAAGTGTGAATTCTTCTCTGAGAGTGTTGGAGAAGGAGAAAAGTAAGAGATTTCTTCTTCTTACATTTCCTCGGAGAGGCTACAAGGGATTTGCTTTGAAAAAGAATTTCTGATAAGTGTTGTTTGTTTATTAGTGTTGTTTGAACTTTCTTTTATATATGAAATTTGTGATATATTGTATCTTTCTCATGAATTCTGAGGAATTTCCTTTATCTTTCTCCCTACTCTGAGACATGGTGAAATAAAGAGATAATATAGTGTGCCACTATTAAAATAAAAAAAAATTGTGATAATTTTACAACTCAGAACTTAATTTACTTTTCAATATGCTTGTTAAAATGTGTTGTGAAACACATGATCCAAAAAATAAAGTATGAGTTCTACAACAGAGCGAGGATCACATTTGATTCCACGGAGTATTTTGTTCATTGAATTAAGTGCAAATAAATTTACATTTTTGGTTGTAGAATTGGAGATTTTAGAGTGACAGACTAAAAATCTCATTTCGGTCTTAGTGTTTAAAAACTAAAGCGAGAGTTAGACTTCAGGTTAAGGGAAGTAGGAGTCAGAGTCCTCCTAGCCTAGCCATGAATTCAGGGACTAACCTGAGATTAGACAATGATTTTCTATAACATTGTATCAGGGTAGAGAATTAAAACTCCTCCTATTTGGCACAATACAAATTAAAACCATTTATCTCATCTCATTTTACCAACATCTCATTGTAGTGAGAAAGATGCTTTTTCACATAAGAAATCTTCATCACATAAACATAGTTTAGTAGTTTAGTAATTACTGTTTAAACTTTGCATTTCAGTTTTACTAATAGCTAAATAATTTAGTTTTGATAATATCTTAGCATTTGAAATTAGTGACAGTAATTTCATTTTACTTTCTATGAATTTCCTAGTAAATTTGTCATTTCAAATTTAAATATTCCCCGTGAGATCGATATTCGGGGTTAAATAAAAAGTCATTTGTTACTTGATAATGATACGTATACTTGTGTAGAATCCCACATTGGTTGCTTAAATTTCTTAATCATAAATATTGCATCAAGCTTTTGGCGCTATTACATAGCGAAGTTAAACTTATATAAATTTTGCACAATTATATTTTCTCAGGATCAATTTTTTGCGTTGTTTCCGGGGAAGGTAACAGTAAATTAAATAGATTTGGTAAATTAAGGAATTTACAGATAACATAACTAAAAAAGTTAAAAAATTAAAAATCCAAATAGAAATTTATTTTTATTTAAGAATTATTTTTAAGACATTTTTCTTTGTTTATTAAATTTGCTTATGCAAAATATTGGACCTAAAGGTTTAGTACCTTCCGATTCAGAACTAGAACGTACTATTAGAAATATTCAAAAACAACAAAAATAAATTTAAAATTTAAATGAAATGGAGAATAACTTAGATAATCAAATAAATGAAAATCGATAAAGACCATTAAAATATTATGCTAATTCGAGAGCAAATGAACGTCACATGACTATTCAAAATCCTGATGTTGCTGCTAATTACTTTGAGCTTAAACCTACTATTATTTGGAGAAACACCTTTTGAAGATTCTAATTTATATCTTGCTAGTTTTCTTGAAATTTGTGCTACTTTTAAATATGACGGAGTGTTTAATGATTTTATTACAATTAGAATTTTTTCATTTTTCATTAAAGGATAAAGCTAAAGCTTGGTTAAATTCATTAGCACCTGGATCTATCAGAACTTGGGGAGAACTATCATTTTCCTTTTTATTTAAGGGACAAAGCTAAAGCTTGGTTAAATTCATTAGCACCTAGATCTATCAAAACTTGGGGAGAACTATCACAAACTATTCAAAATCCTGATGTTGCTGCTAATTACTTTGAGCTTAAACCTGCTATTATTTGGAGAAACACCTACTGAAGATTCTAACTTACATCTTGCTAGTTTTCTTGAAATTTGTGCTAATTTTAAATATGACGGAGTGTTTAATGATTTTATTATAATTAGAATTTTTTCCTTTTTCATTAAAGCATAAAGCTAAAGCTTGGTTAAATTCATTAGCACCTGGATCTATCAGAACTTGGGGAGAACTATCACAAAAATTCTTGGTTAAATATTTTTCACCCTCGAAAACCGCTAACTTAGAAATGATATTATATGTTTTTATCATTTTGAAGGGGAATCGATATATATTTAGCTTGGGAAAGATTTAAAGATCTTCTTAGAAAATGTCCACACCATGCTTTACCAGATTGGTTAATAATTCAAATATTTTATAATGTATTAGTGGGATCACTTAGACCAATTATAGATGCTGTTACAGGTCGATCATTAATGTCAAAACATTTTGATGAAGCATACTCTCTAATTGAAGAAATGGCTACTAACAATTTTCAATGACTATTTTGGCATCTCAAATTGCTGTTATTCTAAAAAAGATTGATCAAATTGGAGTGAACTATACACAAACACCCCCGGTATTAGAGGAAAATTTACTAGGGTAGATGATTGATACTTAATCATCTTATGAAACTTTAAATGTTATAAACAATTGAAATAATAACCCCTATTCTAATTATTATAGCCCTGGATGGAAAAATCACCATTGGAATAATTATAACAATTTGGTGAATCCCTCAAGAAATTTTAACAACCAAGGAAATCCTAATTATCGACCTTATTATCCTCTTGGATTTAACTCAAATCATAACCCACAAGTTAAGGAAAAGAAGTTAAGAATGGAAGAATTAATTTTGAACATGGGTAATCAAATAAAAAATCAAGGGGCTACTATTAGAAATATTGAAAATAAATTAGGACATATTGCTATTGCACTTAGTAACAGACCTTCAAGAATTCTTTCAAGTACTGTGGAAGTTAATCCAAAAGATTAAAATAAGGAGCAAATTAAAGCTATTCAATTAAGAAGTGTAAAAGAAGTTGAAACAAGAATTTAAAAAGAATATGAAGTTGATAATAAATGAAAAGTGACCAAAATGAAAATGATCAAACGCAAGTTCCCACAGAAAAACCATTACCTCCATTTTCTCAAAAACTGAAGCAGAAGAATAAAGATAAAAAATTTACAAAATTTTTGGAAATCATTAATAAGTTAATAATAAATATTCCTTTTGTTGAAGCTTTGGAGCAAATGCCAAGTTATGTGAAATTTATGAAGAATATACTAAATAAGAAAAGGAAGTTTACAGATCATGATACCGTTGTACTCAGTGAAGAGTGTAGTGTTATTATTCAGAAAAGGCTTCCTGAAAATTAAAAATCCTGGTAGTTTTACTATACATTTTGCTATTGGTGCAAAGTTTTTTGGAAAAGCCTTGTGTGATTTAGGAGCGAGTATCAATCTTATGCCTTTATCTATTTTTAAACATTTAGATTTGGGGAGATTTCCCCTACTACTATAACTCTCCAATTAGTTGATCAATTAATAACTTATGCAAAAGGAGTTATAGAAGATGTATTTGTAAAAGTGGAAAATTTTATTTTCCCTGAAAACTGTATTGTATTAGATATAGAGGAAGATAAAGAGATTCTTATTATTTTGTGGAAACCATTTCTTGCAATAGGGAGAGCTGTGATAGATGTGCAAAAAGAAGAATTAATAATGAGACTTAATGATCAAGAAGTAACAATTAATATAGCAAAAGCTATAAAATATATTACAATAGAAAAAGATAATGAATTTTTTAGGATGGAAGTAACTGATTATCTGAGTAATGAGCAATTTAAGAATGAGTTTGAAGATAAATTAAAGAAAGGATATTTTTTTGAGAATAAGGGTGAGATAAAAGTAGAGGATTTAGATTATATTCATGACAAATCTGAAACGTTAGATTAGTTGGAAAACGATAATAAAAATCTTATTCCTTCAAGTATTAAACCACCTGAACTTGAACAAAAACTATTACTTTCCCCTTTAAAATATATATTTTTAGGAGAGTCATCTACATTGCCTATTATTGTATCTTCCGAGTTAATTGAAATTCAAGAACAAAAATTAATAGACATGTTGAAATAATATAAAAAGGCTTTTAAATGTACCTTCTATTTATGTGCACAAAATTATACTAGATGAGCAATCAAACCTAAAGCTGATCCTCAAAGGAGATTAAACCCAATAATGAAAGAACTTGTTAAAAAAGAAATTTTAAAATGGCTAGATGCTGAAATTATATATCTTATTTCAGGCAGTGCTTGGGTAAGTCCAATTCACTGTGTTCCAAAGAAAGGAGGAGTGACCGTTGAAGAAAATGAGAAAAATGAAATAATTCCAATAAGATAAGTTACTGGTTAGCGAATTTGTATTGATTCCAGAAAATTAAAAATGGCCACCAGAAAAGATCACTTTCCTTTACCCTTTCTAGACCAAATGTTGGGATAGATTGGTTGAGAATAAATATCATTCCGTTTTAGATGGATATGCTGGTCATCACGAAATTCCAATTGCTTCAGAGGATCAGGAGAAAACAACATTTACAAGTCCTTATGGAACATTTGCTTTTTGAAGAATGTCTTTTGGACTATGTAATGCACCTGCAACATTTTAAAGATGTATGATGTCAATTTTTAGCAATTCTATTGAACATGGAATGGAAGTGTATAAAGATGATTTTTCCATATTTGGAACTTTGTTAGAATTTTTTTAAAATAATTTAAAAAAAGTCTTGGAAGTATGTGAAAGAATCAACCTAATACTAAATTAGGAAAAATGTTAATTTATGGTTGCATGAGATATTGTACTTGGGCATAAAATTTTTGAAAATGGCATGGAAGTAGATCCTGCAAAAATTTAAGTTATTGAAAAATTACCACCTCCTACTAATGTTAAAGGGGTAAGAAGTTTTCTAGGACATGTTAGTTTCTACAGGCGCTACACAAAAAAATTTTCGAAAATAACTAAGCCATTATGCCAACTTTTAAAAAAAGATATGAAATTTGATTTTAATGATGAATGCATAAAAGCATTTGAATTATTGAAAGAAAAATTAATCACTACACTTATAATAGTTCAACCTGATTGGGAAAAATCATTTGAAATAATGTGTGATTATAGAAATTATGCTATTGAGGCTATTTTAGGACAAAGGCACAATAAAGTTCTTAAAGTGATATATTATGCTAGTAAAACTCTAAATCATGCTCAAATTAATTATACTGCCACTAAAACAGAGTTACTAGCTATTATTTAAGCCTTTGATAAATTTAGTCTTTACTTAGTTGGAACTAAATTATAGTGCATACAAATCATTCTGTTATTAAATACTTGATGCAAAACAAGAATGCTAAACCAAGATTAATTAGATGGATACTTCTATTGCAAGAGCTTTATTTTACTATAGTTGATAGAAAGGAAAATGATAATCAAATTGTTGGTCATTTGTCTAAATTAGAAAAAGAAATAGTAACTAATTTTGTAAATAAAATTTTAGAAAATTTCCCTGATCAACAATTATATAATATTGATGAAATGAATATACTGTGGTATGCTACTTAAGTAAATTTTATTGTAAGTGATATCTTACCACTTGATATTAAAAATCAAAACCTAAAAAAAACTCATTTATGATTCAAATTTCTTCAAAAAGATCAACTTAAAGAGAAAGGTCTTCCACCTGGCACCAACTTGAAGAGCATAAATGAGCCAATTATTAAGTAGTGTCTGGCTTCTAGCCATCCAAAAAACCAAGCCAGAAAAAATGGGACAGATCCCAACTGGTTCTAATTAGACCAGCAGGTGGAGAGTAGATTCCACTCCAATAACAGTGTATCAATGGACAAGCATTTGATAATTTCATTCCAAACAACTTGAGAGTAGGAACACTGAAAGAATAGGTAGGTAGTAGATTCTTCAGCCTGCTTGCGTAAAGAGCATTTTGAAGGGCTCCTCAACCCTTTGAGTTTAAGAATGTCATCAGTAGGCAAGAATTGGTGAAACAGCCTCCTTCCCAGAATAGAGATGGATAAAGTAAGGAATTTGTTACAAATGCAAACACCCCATGAGATAGATGCCCACTAGTGCAATCTGGAGTAGATGGCTTGAGTAATGCTATAACAAGTACCTAGTAATGGCAATAGAGTCCTTATTATTATCAATAGGCATCTTGGTAATGGTTGCAACAGATGGTTGTGTCAGCATGGTGTTCAATAAATAAATAGACCAATTGTTCTTCTCCTAGAAGTCAACCACTTTTAGATTAAAATTGAGATTTTGGTGAAGTGGTTGCAGCATCTCCTCAGGAAACAATTTATCCGGCCAGAAATTAATATTGCCTTGCCCTAAATCCCAAAGGAACACGGATTTAGCATGTTATCTCACCTTGAGCAGATTGACCTAAAGTTTTGAGTCACTTATTTTCCTGTTAACCTAATTAGGGTGAAGCCCTTTATAGTATTTACCCAAAATAAATTTGGCCCATAGAGAGTTTTGTTGTCTGAATTTTATCTATTGTTTGCATAGGTTAATGTGTCGTAGCTGAGGAAGCTCTTCGAAGCCCAAGCCTTCAACAAAAGTTGGGCTAGCCTCCTTCTACCTAGCCTAATGCAACTCTTTCCTTTTCCTAGACCATGGAAATCTGTTGAAGCATCTTTCCAAATGGACCTAGTTGCTTTTCTTCTTGCTACATATTTGCAAAATGTATTGTGGAAAAGTGGTAAGAATGCTGTTAAGGAGAGTGATTCTTCTCCCAGTGGAGAGGAAAGAGGTGGTCCAACAATTGAGTTGGGCATCATTCTTTGTAATCACCTAATCAAATTGAAATTGCTTAACACTCCCTTTGATGAGAGGGACCCCATGGTAGTTGAAGGGGAGGGAAGTAGTAGAGTGTTCATTAATATGATGCACCCACTGTTTGAAGTGATCCTTAAATTTATAGCTAAATAGCAAGGTACACTTAGTGGGACTAAACTCCATACCTAAAACTAATTGGAATGCCTAAAGACAGTGCAAAATCTACCTAACAGTAGATTTAGTGGCTCTGGAAAATAAAATTATATTATTTGCGTATAGAGGGTGACTTGTAGGCAGATTGGACTTATGATGTAACATATTTACTGCATTTAGGAAAAGAATATGGTCTAGCAACCTGGAGAAGTAGTCTATAGCCAAAATAAAGAGGGTGGGAGGGATTGGATCACCTTGTTTCAATCCCTTATTGGCAGTGAAGAACCCATGAGCCCAATAATTGATAAGAATAGTGATACAATTTTTTTTCAACCATCTGGATATGAGATCACAAAAATGAGATGAAAAACCCCTTTGCTCTTAGAATGTTTAGTATGAACTCCCAATTAATAGTTTCATAAGCTTTCTTAATGGCAAGCTTAAAAATTAAATTCCCACCTCTACATGGTCTATCAAGATCTTTTAGTAGCTCTTGAGCTAATAAACATTGTCACAAATGCTTCTCCCAGTAATGAAAGTAGCGTAGTTAGGCTTGATTAACTTAGATAGGTGGGGCTTTAGTCTATTCACCAAAATCTTTCTGATAGTTTTGCTAAAGACAGTTGTTAGGGAAATAGATCTAAAGTATTGCCAATGAGAGGTCTTAGTTGATCTGGGAATCAAAATAATGCTAGAAGTAGTAAAATAGTTAGGGAGAGCATTCTCCCCAAAGAAAGATTGAAAAACTTTAACCACATCTGTTTTAACAAAAGGCCATCACTTTTTGTAAAAATCAGTTGAATAACCATTAGACACAGCAGTTTTTCCATGATCAATACTGTGGAGAACACTCCAAGTGTCCTTTTCAGTGGGAAGATCATCTAACTACATTGAGTTAGCATAATCAACCTCATCCTGAAATAATGAGGCATCAATTTGGTATGTTGGAGTGGCTGGAGAATTAAGGTTTCAAAGAAAATATTGCACAAGAACATTAGCAATTGTAATATCATTGTGAAGCCCGATTCTTTAAGAGTTCACAATGCTATGAATAACATTACACTTCCTTCTAAACTTGATGCAAGCATGATAATAGCATGTGTTCCTTTCTCCTTCTTCAAATTTACTGATGGAAGCCTTCTATTAGAGAAAACGCTCTAACCAAGTTTTAGTAGAGAGGACTTTTTGAGTAGCTGCAAAGAAAGAAGCTTCATCCATAGGCCTCACATTTTCCACTTGTGCCAGCTCCTACTTAGCTTGATCCAACAATCTATAGAGATCACCAAAGATGTCCCAATCACAGTGTTTGAGGACCTTGATGAGTTTCTTTTGTAAGAACCAGAGTTTAATAAGAGGATTAGGATGGGAAACAACTTTCCAATTAGCTTTTACATTGGGGAGGAAATCAAGATGGGCAGACAACACATTCACATATCTAAAAGGTATAGGGCCAGTGGAGGGGGAAACTGAAAAGGAGATTAGTAGGGGTCGATGATTTGAACCAACAGAATTGAGGTGGGTAACTGAGGTATGCAGGTAACACTGATGCCATTCATCATTAGCAAGGAATCTATCCAATCCTTCCCAAGTGTTCCCCCTCCTCCAAGTAAACTGAGGGCACTGGAAACCAAGGTTAAAAAGTCCTACCAACCTGATATTATCATAGAAATTAGTCATAACGGGAAGGCAAAAAGAACTGCCTCCCTTCTTTTTAGTTTGGAATGAGCTGTGATACACTTAAAAAATGTGCAATTTTTCATATGCTTTTAATGCCTATATTTGGTGATTTTCAATGATAATGCACTTTAAAAAAAGGTATTGTGTATATTTTTGGTTTCAGGTATAGAAAATGGAGTTTTGGAGAAAAAGAAGCAAAAATTATGTAATTTGGAGGAAAAACGAGCAAGGAAGAAATTTTGGTCTTGACACATTTCAATATGTCTTTCTATGCTTAATCTCATTTAAACTTCTCACACATTTTTGAATGAAATTACACTTTAAAGAAAGGTTATTTTTATTCTTATTTTGTAGGTCTATCTGTTAGGAACACAACACAACTGAAACGGGGCAAAATAGAGACAGAGCCAAATTACGCAAGAGCTGACGCTGGCGGTACTGAAGAGCAGAAAAACGACAAGAAAATGACGCTCACAATGCCCAATATGGCGCCGACGGCACCGGAGATGGTCATGGATTGATTTTTGGCAGCTTTTTTTTATGTTTAGAAGGCTCCCAAGTGATTTAAACACCCCATGAAGCAATTTAATGAATCTAGACACTTAGATAAGGCTCTTGAATGAAGAGACATTTCTTTTGGATGAATAAATGTCTTTTGGAAAAAAAGAAGGGAATTTATGTCTCTTTAAAAAGAGGGCTTCGTGCCTCTCATGGGCATGCATGTGTGTGTGAGGGTGTGTGTAAGTGATAAAATGTGGAGAATGTTTAGAGATCTTAGAATAGAAGTAGAAATGTAGATTTCTACCTTTTTTCGGAGAGATTAGTGAGGGGAATTTGAGAGAATATGTAAGAGAATGTTCTAGCATTGCATGGATCGACGGGAGACTTTGTGTGAGAGAATTTCATCTTTCTTTCATAAGAAAAAGCTAAGTATTGTGTTCTTCATTATCTTATGATTTTGTAAACCCTTATCTAGTGGATTTACTTTAATATAATGAAGTTTTTTGTTGTGTTTTCTTCTTGCATTGTGATGTGTTCCTCTTACTCTTTCTTCTTCTTAGGAAATAGTGGCATGAGAGAAATATGCCATTATTTTCCTTTTACTTTTCTTTTACAATGAGTAGGATTCATGTTTTGGATTTTGGGATGCATGCTTGAAGAATTTTTAATTATAAATGAGATGGTTTTTAATTGCACTTCATTTACATTAAAATAAAGGCCTGTTGTAGTGTTAAAATTCATTGTAATTACATTAAGACCCGATAGAGCAGTGTAATTCTCAACAAAGTGGAACCGCATTCAAATTTCATGGATGGTAAAGTGCATGGGAGTTGGATGCAAATAAATAGGGAAATATACTTTGATGGTCGTAGAATTTGAGATTTTAAGATGACAGACTAAAATCCCCAATTCGGTCTTAGTGTTTAAAGAACTAAAGCGAGAGTTAGCCTTTATGGGAAGGGAAGTGCGAGCTCTGGAATGGGAGCCAGTATCCTCCTAGCCTTGCAAGAAATTTAGGGACTAAACCTGAGATTAGCGAATGATTTTCTATAACACTGAATAAGGGTAGAGAATTAAAATTGCTCCTATTTGGCACATACAATATTTAATGTATCTCAATCGTTTATATTTTCCAATTCACTACATAAGAATAGTAGTTTTTAACCTCTAAAAGTTCTCCAAACCAACTCATCCCAAAAGTGTTATCTTTAGAATTAATATTTACATTTAGGAATATTTACTATACTTATATTTAAAATTTGCATTTAGGAGTAGTTGCTAGATAAAATACCATTTTAATCGACATTCTAATCTAAGGCCTGATAGTAGTAGACTGGAATTTGATTAAGGACATATTTCCTTGCTTCTTTGTGGGATCAATATTCGGGGCTTAATCAGAAAGTCCTATATTACTTGAGTGATACGAATACTTGGATTTATATCATTGTGATTATATAGAATATGTAAAATTAAGTATATAAAAAATGTCGCATAAAGTTTTTGGCACTGTTGTCGAGGAAGCTTTGGTAAGAACTTTATGAGAATTTTAGTTGAAGTAATTAGACTTAAGACTTAGAAAATTGTAGTGTCATAAAAACTATTTTTGTGTGAAATTTATTTTTAATGAAAAAGTGTTGTGAAAAAACTGTTTGTGTTAAAAACAAGGTATTTGTGAAAATGTTTTATTGTGTTGAATATATTTTTTATTTTATTCATTTAATTGTTAATGTATTGTTTGTTGTGTTAAATATGTGAAATAAAGGATCCACAGAACTTGTGTCGAATGATCCTAAGTTAGAAATAAGAAAAAAAAATAAAAAAACAGAAAGGAATTTAAGAACTAGCAATGTAAATGAAAAACATTCGAAATACTAACTTAGAAAAGCATCATAAATCTTTGAGGGATTATATAAATCCTACAACAGATGAAATTCACTCAAGTATACAAACCCCTGTCGTAGAAGCTGACAAATGTGAAATAAATCCAGGTATTATCCAACTGGTGCAGAACAATCATTTTGGGGGAACTCCTTCGGAGGATCCATATTTACACTTATCTAGTTTTCTAGAACTTTGTGCTACATTTCATTACAACAGCAAGTTAGACGATGCTGTTAGACTATTTTTTTTCCTTTCTCACTAAGGGATAAGGCTAAAATGTGGTTATACTCATTAGCTCTTGGCTCAATTAAAAATTTGGAGGTGTTAACTCAGAAATTCCTAGCTAAGTATTTTCCACCTTCAAGGACTACTAAATTTAGAAATGATATTATCTCATTTTGTTAGTATAAAGGGGAATCAATCTATGAAGCTGAGAAAGATTTAAGAAACTCCTAAGAAAGAGTCCACAGCATGCTCTACCCAATTGGTTAATCATTCAATTTTTTTTAAAATGGGTTAGTAGAATCCCTTAAGTTTATAATTGACGCTGTCGCTCATCGATCATTAATGTCAAAATCATTTAATGAAGCATATGTGTTAATTGAAGAAGTGGCTACAAATGAACTTCAATGGCCCTCTACAAGGGTAAATCCTAAAAATTTAAGCAATGTTCATGATACAGATACGATTGCAATTCTTGCATCTCATGTTGCTGCAATATCAAGAAAGTTGGACCAATTTGGAATGAACGAGCCTCAGTTTACTCCAGTAAGTGAGGAAAGTTCGTTGGGGTTTATGATTGATTCTAACATATCATATGAGACTTTAAATACCATAAATAACTCGTATTCTAACTTTTACAACCTAAGTTGAAAGAGCCATCCTAATTTTAACTGGCATCACACTACTTGGGGTGGAAACCAACCATGGGAGAATAATCATGCAAATCCTAATGGAAGTTGGAATAATAAGGGGAACACAAATTATAGACCTTCATCTTCACTGGACTCTAACAATGATCAACAATTTGAGGATAAGAAGTTGTCTATAGAAGAAGTGGCATTGCAAATGAGAAACCAGTTGCAAAGTCAAAATTCTCACATGCAATTGAAGACATGTAACAAAAATGAATCAACGAAGTATACTAAATTAAAGACATTTGAAAAATATAGTTAATTAAGGACAAATAAAATTTAGTTTGATTCTTTTTAAAAGAAAATTTTCTTTTCCCAAACTTGAATTTTTAAATATTTTACATTTAATTTCATAAAATGTAGTAGGAAGAAAAAGTAAAAGTTAAATCTACTATCTACTACAACATCCTATCAAATTTATATATGTGCATAATCAGGATAGAATGACTGCAGGAGAAAGTAAATATAGCTTAAAACATACTTGCAACAATATTAAACTAAAAAGAAGTATACTAACTCTAAAATTTATTTTTTTTCAAATCCCAAAACTTGATTTTTAACATTTCTAACATTCAACAGAATATATAAGCAAGAAGAAAAACAGTTCACAAATTCAATCTATCATAAATATTTACCAGTATTCAGCAGGACAGAGCAATATGCAATAGAAAGTAAATCCAAACTAAAACATTCTCGATAAAATGGAAAGAAAGGTCCAACAAGTAGAACAGGTATTGACATAGGAATATATATAATTACGTATTCTCCAAATCTTTATTTTATTGAAAAACAAACTCAAATACACATGATAAATGAGATGAATTCATCCTTTAACTCATTGCATCTCACTAACTTACTTCTAATTTGTAATGGAATCACTACACAGATATATTGGTTATTTATAAATGAATTTATAGATTTTAATCCTAAAGATAAGAATATCCCTAATACGTTAAGTCGTGAACACCCGCCTCAAGTGTCACCATATCCCATTAATTAAGCACCTATAATAGTTATAAGGATAGTGTAAAATCATCCACATGTTACTCATTAAATAGGTTAGGTATTCTTATCAAATGAAAAAAAGTCAGGAAAAAAAGTAACAAAATTGAGATGGAATTATCACTGTTAAAATTAATGATGTGTCTTGTAAAACTCAAGTTTGGGTGAGACCAGAATTTTAGTGGACTCTTCAATCCAACTAGTACAAGAGAACATATAAGTCTAGTCATAATAAGAAGTTAAGGAATCAACTTTGTCATGACACATAAAGATCTAATAAAACCACTAAAAATTCAAAAATCTATCAATCATCAATCAAACTAATCAATCCACACTAAAGCAAAAATAATACAACACTAACAATCATGACACTCAAGAAAACTAAATCAAGCCACACTGATAACTATGGGTTACCTCCCTTAAAGTGCTTTGTTTAACGTCGCCAGCCCGACAAATGATTCCTCCTGGATCAAAATTCTATTTTAGCAATCTTTAATCAATCACCCAATATTTTTCAGATCCAGGGATTCCTACAAATTCCTCAAATTGAAAATTTTCATTCGGCTCTTCCTTTTCAAATTGTTTCATATCCGTATTCCTTATATTTCTTTCTAGATCCAATATTCTTCTAGTGATTTTCTTAAATTTCATATTAATGTCATCCTTAAATTATAAAAAAAATGAATCTTTATATGATACTTCAAGATATCCCAAATTTTGGATTGGATTCTCTTTAAAAAATTCAAATTTTGGATCAAATTCTTCTAGGTAGCTCTTTTGTTCATGATTGTCTTTCAATTCTTCCCCTTGGTGCTGAGTAAATGATAGAGGTGGTCTTTATATATTTCTCTTAGTTGAGGAAATAGGTTTTTCTAATTCCTTAAAAATTTCTTCCATTGGTCTTTCAATCTCCTTATCCCCATTTCTCAACTCAAAGTTCTTTTGAAACATATCCTTGAATTCTCTTCAAAATATTCATTCGATAGTTTTAAATTACACATCATTCATCTCCTTAGCGTTTATCTTAGGTCACTAGGTAAAATATTTTAGGGTTAACTGTTAATTGCATTAATAATCTTCCCTATTTGGTTTTCTATATTTTTTATTGTTACATCTTGATTTCCCAGCTCATTCTTCATTTGAATCACAACCTCTTCTACTATTATTTCCTTCTCCTAATCCTCTGGATTGGAGTTAAATTTAGTAGGATTATTAATTAAGTTAATAATCTGCCCCAATTGGTTTTCCTTATTTCTTATTGTGGTCCTTTAACATTCCAGATCACTCTCCATTTATATAACAACCTCTTCTAATAAATTCTTCTGATCATTCTTGAGGTTGAAGTCAAAATTATGAGAAAAAGAAAGTTCATCATTATAATAGCCAAGATTATTCCAACTGCATGTCCGATTAAATTGATTATCTTTCCAAAATTAGTCTTCTCCTCCAAAATAATTATTCCTATTAAAATTCAAATGATTTTCCCAACCTGGATTGTAATAATTAGAATAAGAATTATGTATCTCATTGCCAATTCTTTCTATGTATTGATCTAACTTACCCTCAATATCTGCAAGCTAATAAAGTTAAATTTTAAGCATATCTTCTTAAAAATTTGCCACCCTCCTAGAATTTACTCTTTCAAAGCTACTAGCATTATAATCCAAATCTGAATATTCATTGTCTCGTTGATCCGCCATTTCCACATTAAATTCATGGAGTCTTTCCAAATCTCTCCCAAAAGTTCTCTCCAAATCTTACTTACAAAATTCAAGGTCTGCAGCTCCTGAACTACACATATAAATCTAAAGACTTATTAAATAGGATAGATATCAAAAATAATTTTGGCATTTTGGTTTTTCTTTAAACTAAACAAACTATATAATAATACTATAAATTCCAAATTCAAGTCTTACATGTTTAACTAAAATTCTCCTAAAGTTCTTACCGAATCTTCTCCTCCAACGGTGATACAACAAAAATATATGCATTTTTAGACCCATATTTTATACTCATTTTTGGTGATATTGCAATTTAATGGAAGGTATTTTTTTATGTTTTATAGAAAGTTTTTGATTTTTCGGATTTGGAGTAAAAAGGAAGCAAAAAAGGATGAAATTTGGAGTCAAATTGGAATTTTTGAAAAGTGTTCAGTGTCGATGGCGCCAAAATGGGTGACGACAACAATTTTAAAGAGAAGTGGATTTAATTAAATGGCCGCTAGTGCCGACGGTGCCAATGTCCGTGCAGACCCTGTTTCTACAAGATTTGACAAATTTGGATGCTTTCTGAAGATTTTTTGGATGCACCTATTGGAGAACTGACACTAGGCTCTTATTAGGGCCAAAATTGATCAGAAAATCCCCCCTCTTCACACCATTTTGCATTCTTCTACTCACTCAAATTTTCTCTCCGCACGCCTACACCCCATTTACATCCTTCCATGCCATTCCACACCATTTGTTAGTTATTTTATTTATAGTTTTTATTTTTTACGGTAAATTTAAGTGTCGATTCTTCTCTTAGAAATGTTGGAGAGAAAGAGAAGTGAGAGATTTCTTCTTCCTACATTTCCTAAGAGAGGCCACAAGGGGTTTGCTATGAGAAAGAGTTTCAGATAAGTGTAGTTTGTTTATTATTGTTGTATGAACTTTCTTTTATATATGAAATTTGTGTTTTGTTATATCTTTCTCATGAAGTCTGAGTAGTTTCCTTTATCTTTCTCCCTACTCTGAGATATGGTGAAATGAAGAGATAATTTTGATGTGCCAATGTTAAAATAGAAAATAAACTATGCTGGTTTTTCCACTTGCTCTTAATTTACTTACTGATCTGGCCAATTGAATTTTTAAAATATTTGTGAAGCATATGATTTGAGAAACGGAGTATGAGTTCTACAATAGAGTGAGAATCATATTTAAGTCCATGAAGGAGTATTTCGTTCATGGAATTAAGTGCAAATAAATAGGGAATTATACTTTGTTGGGTGTAGAATTATAGATTTTTAGGGTGACAGACTAAAATCCTTAATTTGATCTTAATGTTTAAAAACTAAAGCGAGTGTTAGCCTTTAGGGGAAGGGAAGTGGGGGCTCTAGAGTGGGAGCAAGTATTATTCTAGCCTAGCCACGAATTTAGGGACTAAACCTAAGATTAGCCAATGATTTTATATAACACTATATCAGGGTAGAGAATAAAAATTGCACCTATTTGGCATAATACAAATTTAAATCATTTATCTCATCTCACTTCACTAAAAAGCTCTTTGTAGTTGGAAAATGTTTTTTTTTCATATTAGAAAACTTCAACATATAACATTGTTTAATAGTGACTGTTTTAAACTCAGCATTATGTTTTGCTAGTAGTTAATAATCTATTTTTGTTAGTATCTTACACATTTGAAATTAGTGACAATATTATTTGATAGTGAATTTTCTAGTTAATTTATCATTTTAAATTTAAACCTTCCTCGTGGGATCGATATTTGAGACTTAAATAAAAAGCCCTATATTATTTGATAATGATGTATATACTTGCGTAGAATCCAATTCTTAAGTGCTTAACATTATTATTAGTAAAATAGCACATCAAGTTTTTGGCAATGTTCTAAAGCGGAGTCAACTTTATAGATTTTACAACTATATTTAACGAGATCAAGTTTTTTGATCATTGTCGGGGAAGGTAATGGTAAATTAAATACATTTGATAAATTAGGAAATTTTGAGATTAAAATATACAAAATATAAAAAAAATATAAAATTTTAAAATAAAAAATCCAAACAAAAATATAACTATATGTTTAAGAGTTTTTTTAAGAAATTTTTCTTTGCTTATTATATTTGTTTATGCGAAATATTGGATATGAAGGTTTAGTACCTTACAATTCAGAATTAGAACGTATTATTAGAAAATTTTGAAAAAAACAAAAAAAAATTAAAATTTTGAATGAAATGGCGAATAACTTAGATAATTAAATAATAAAAATCGACAAAGACCTTTAAAAGATTATTCTAATCCAACAATAGATGAACTTCACTTAACTATTCAAAATCTTGATGTTGCTGCTAATTCATTTGAGCTTAAATCTGCTATTATACAAATGCTACAAAATAATCCATTTGGAGGAACACCTACTAAAGATCCTAACTTAAGTCTTGCTAGTTTTCTTGAAATTTGTGCTATTTTTAAATATGACGGAGTGTCTAATGATGATGTTAGGCTTAAAACTTTTCCTTTTTCATTAAGGGATAAAGCTAAAGCTTGGTTAAAGTCATTAGCACCTGGATCTACCAGAACCTGGGGAGAACCATCACAAAAATTCTTGGCTAAATCCTTTTCACCCTCAAAAACTGCTAAGCCTAGAAATGATATTACATCATTTAGTCAATTTAAAGGGGAATTGATATATGAAGATTGAGAAAGATTTAAAGATCTGCTTAGAAAATTTCCACACTATGCTTTGCCAGATTGGTTAATAATTCAAAGTTTTTATAATGGATTAGTAGGATCACTTAGATCTATTAAAGATGCTGCTGCAGGAGGATCTCTAATGTTAAAACTTTTTTATGAAGCATATTCTATAATAGAAGAAATGGCTACTAACAATTTTCAATGTCCTTCTAAACGGGTAAATCCTAAGAGAGTTGTTAGTTTGCATGAATCTGATGCAATGACTATTTTAGCATCTCAAATTACTATTATATCGAAAAATATTGATCAAATTAGAGTGAACTATTCTTAAATATCATAAGTTTTAGAGGAAATTTGCTAGAATAGATAATTGATACTCAATCATTTTATGGAACTTTGAATGCTATTAATAGTCAAAACAACAATCCCTATTCTAGCTATTACAACCTTGGATTGAAAAGTCACCCTAATTTTAGTTGGAATAATTATAAAAATTCAATGAACCCCTCAAGAAATTTAAACAACCAAGGAAATCCTAATTATTGACCTTATTATCCTCCTAAATTTAACTCTAACCCTAACCCACAAGTTAAGGAAAAGAATTTGACGATGGAAGAGGTAATGTTGAATATGGCAAATCAAATAAAAAATCAATAGGCTACTTTTAGAAATATTGAAAATCAATTAGGACATATTTTTATTGCACTTAGTAACAGACCTTCAAGAAATCTTTCAAGTACTATGGAAGTTAATCCAAAATATCAAAATAAGAAGCAAATTAAAGCAATTCAATTACGAAGTGGAAAAGAAATTGAAAAAAGAATCTAAAGAGAAACTGAAGTTGATGAGGGGAAGGAAGAGATTGAAAGTGACCAAAATGAAAATGAACAAACACAACTTCCTTTAGAAAAACCACTACCTCCATTTCCTCAACGATTAAGGCAAAAAAATAATAACAAAAAATTTACAAAATTTTTGGAAATCCATAAAAATTTAATAATAAACATTCCTTTCATTCCGGCTTTGGAATAAATGCCAAGTTATGTGAATTTTATGAAAGATATACAAAACGAGAAAAGAAAGTTTGCAGATCATGAGATTGTTGCACTTAGTGAAGAGTGTAGCACTATTATTCAAAAAAATGTTCCTGAAAAGCTAAATGATCCTGGTAGTCTTACTATGCCTTTTGCGATTAGTGAAAAGTCTTATTGAAAAGCCTTGTGTGATTTAGGAGGGAGTATCAATCTAATGCCCCCATCAATTTTTAAACGTTTATATTTAGGAGAGATTTCCTCTACTACTGTAACTCTTCAGTTAGCTGATCGATCAATCACTTAACCTAAAAATTTTATAGAAGATGTATTAGTAAAAGTGGATAAATTTATTTTTTTTGTAGACTTTATAGTATTAGATATGGAGGAAGATAAAGAGGTCTTAATATTTTTGGGAGACCATTTCTTGCAATAGAGAGAGCTATGATAGTTGTGCAAAAAAGAGAATTAATAATGAGAGTTAATGATCAAAAAGTAACATTTAATATTACAAAAGTTATTAAATATCCTACAATAAAAAAAGATAATGAATGTTTTAGGATGGAAGTTACTGGTTATCTAAGTAATGAACAATTTAAGAAAGAGTTCGAAGAAAAATTTAGGCAAGAAGAAAACAGTGAGAATGAGGATGAAATAAAAGAAGAGAATTTAGATTCTACTCAAGACAAATTTGAAACTTTAGATTTGTTGGAAAATGATAATAAAAATCTTATTCCTTCAAATATTAAACCACCTGAACTTGAACTGAAAGTATTACCTTTCCATTTAAAATATGTGTTTTTAGGAGATTCATCTACATTGCCTGTTGTTGTACTTCTAATTTAACTAAGATTCAAGAACATAAATTAATAAAAATTTTAAAAAGATATAAAAAGGCTTTAGATGGACTTTAGCAGATATTAAAGGGATCTGTTCTTCAAATTGTATGCACAAAATTCTATTAGATGAACAATGTGAACCTATAATTAATCCTCAAAGGAGATTAAACACAATAATGAAAGAATTTATTAAAAAAGAAATTTTAAAATGGTTAGATTCTAGAATTATAAATTCTATTTGAGACAATGTTTGGGTAAGCCAAATTCACTATGTTTTAAAGAAAGGTAGAGAGACTGTTGAAGTAAATGAGAAAAATGAATTAATTCCAATAAGACAAGTTACTGATTGGTGAATTTGTATAGACTATAAAAAATTAAACATAGCCACTAAGAAAGATCGTTTTTCTTTACCCTTTCTAGAGCAAATGTTGGATAGATTGGATGGAAATAAATATACTACTTTTAAGATGGATATAACGATTGTCATCAAATTTTGATTACTCCTGAGGACCAAGAGAATACAACATTTACAAGCCCGTATTGAACATTTAGTTTTCGTAGAATGTCTTTTGGACTATGCAATGCACCTACGACATTTCGAAGATGCATGGTGTCAATATTTAGTAATTTGATTGAACATAGAATGAAAGTAATTTTGGATGATTTCTCTATGTTCAGGACTTCATTTGAATTATGTTTAAATAATTTAGTGAAAGTTCTGGAATTATGTGAAAAATTCAATCTAGTACTAAATTAGGAAAAATGTCAATTTATGGTTGCAGGAGGAATTGTACTTGGGCATAAAATTTATAAAAATGACATGGAAGTAGATCCTGCAAAAGTTCCAATTATTGAAAAATTACCACATCTTACTATGGTCAGGGGGCAAGAAGTTTTCTAGGACATGCTGGTTTCTACATGCGTTACATAAAAAATTTTTCCATGACAAAGACATTATGCCAACTTTTAGAAAAAGATACAAATTTTGTTTTTAATGAGGAAAGCATTAAAGCTTTTGAATTATTGAAAGAGAAATTAATCATCACACCTATAATATTCCCACCTGATTGATAGAAACCATTTGAAATAATGTGAGATGCTAGTGATTGTGCTATAGAAGCTATTTTCGGACAAAGGCACAACAAAATTTTTAAAGTACTATATTTGCTGGTAAAACTCTAAATGATGCTCTAATTAATTACACCACTATTGAAAGAGAGTTATTAGCTATTGTTATGCCTTTGATAAATTTAGAGCTTACTTAATTGGAACCAAATGTATAGTGCATACAGATCATTCTGTTATGAAATACTTGTTGGAAAAGAAAGATGTTAAACCAAAATTAACTAGATGGATACTTCTATTGCAAGAGTTATATTTTGCTATAGTTCATAGAAAGAGAAATGATAATCAAATAGTTGATCATTTGTCTAGACTAGAAAAAGAAATATTAGCTAATTTTGCAAATGAAATTTTAGAAAATTTCCCTTCTGAACAATTATATAATATTGATGAAATTAATAAATCATGATATGCTTATATAATAATTATATTATAAGTGATATTCTACTACTAGATATTAAGAATCAACAATTAAATATATTTAAATATGATTCAAAATTCTATTTTTTGGATGAATCATATTTATATAAACAAGGTAAAGATCTAATTATTAGAAGGTGTGTGCCTTATGAAGAAACTCAACAAATAATTGAATGATGTCATGATTCTAAATTTGGAGGAAATTTGGAACAAATAGAATTGTATATAAAATTTTTTAAGCTAGATTTTATTGACCTACTCCTTTTAGAGATGCTAATGAATATATTAAAACATGTGGTCAATGTGAGTGAGTAGGAAATATTTCTAGAAGAAATGAAATGCCTCTAATTTACACATTGGAAGTTGAAATTTTTGATGTGTGGGGATTAGATTTTTTGGGACCATTTATCCCTTCATTTGGAAATTTATATATTTTACTTGTTATTGATTATATGTCCAAATGGATTGAAGCTATTGTTGTACCTAAATGTGATGCTTGGAGTGTTTCTAAATTCTCAAATAAAAATATTTTACAAGATGTGGAATGCCGAGAGTAATTATTATTGATGGAGGATCACATTTTAGGAATAAGAGAATCAAAAAATTAATTAAAAAATATGATATTATACAAAGTTTCTATTTCTTATCATCCTCAAAACAGTGGTCTAGCAGAAATATCAAATAGTGAAATAAAATGAATTTTAGAAAAAATTGTAAATCCCAATAAATTGGATTGGTCTGCCAGATTAGACACTGCGTTATGGGCATACATAATTGCTTATAAGACTCATATTGGAATGTCACCATGTAGACTTAATTTTGGAAAAAGATGTCACTTACCGGGAGAATTGAAGCATAAAACATTTTGGGCTATTAAGGAATTTAATTTTAATCTAAAATATGCTGGTGAGAAAATACTATTGTAACTCAATGAACTTGAAGAGATTAGAAATGAAGCATATGATAATGCAAAAATCTATAAAGAGAAAATGAAAATATTGCATGATCAGAAAATTATTAAGAAGAAGTTTGAACCTAGACAATAAGTTTTATTATATGATTCAAGATTGAGATTATTTCCAGGAAAAATGAAATCCAGGAGGTTAGGACCATTTAAAGTGATTAAAGTTTATCATTATTGAACTGTTGTTATTAAGGATCCTAAAAGTGGAAAGATATTTTAAATTAACGTGCATCGATTGAAACATTATTATGAAATACACATGTCACAATTTAAAAAATTTTTATTGTTAAGTCAACCAGAATAAACAAAGGTACGTCAAGCTGACGACTTTAAACCAAGCACTTTGTGGGAGGAAACCCATATATATATATATATCATTTTTGTTTAATAAGTGTATTTATGTATTAGGAAATAATAGCATTTTTGAGTCCTACAAAATTTTATATATCATAAATTAAGAAAAAATATTGGTATTGGAGGAAAATTTGGAATCAAATTGAACAAAAAAATTAATGAAGTGAATTTGGTCTCTGGCACCGATAGCGCCAAAATGGTTGTCGACAACTCTATTGAGAGCACTGACGAACTCCGAGTTGTTTTGCTTGTGCAGAGCAAATTTGGTGGACTTTGGCAGAATTTTGCTCCTTAATAAGGACCATGAGGAGTTTTTAAAGTCCTAAAATCTTCCTTGGATGTCCAAAAACTTCCTAATTTTGAATTCCATGGCTTCCAATTCCAGAGATACTTCAAGGTATGAAGTTTTCAATAGAAGAAAGTTTATTAAGTTTGTCGAACAGAGATTATACAACAAACTCATTATGAAGAAGAGACTTATCAAGAAAAGAGGCTTTGTCAATCTTGGATTGAGTAATCTAAGTTCACAGATTGAGAAAATTATTGTGTAGAGGTGTTGAGAAGTTCTCTACGACACAACCACTGTAGTTGTAGTACCAGTAGTAAAGGAGTTCTATGCTAACTTACATGGAATTACCCAAGGATTCGTCTTCGTATATGATAGAAATTGTTCCAATCTATCTATATTCAAATTTTATCCCGACGAAAGATATGATGTAATATGTATATAATTTTCTGACAAATGAACATGATAATTGGGAAATCAGAGATGAGGGATTTGTTAGTTTCTTTGCTTTGCTCCTTAATCCAATTTCAAAAAAATAGCATTTCTTCATATATACAAAACAACTCCCTCCCATGAAGATTGGTAGAGTTACACAAGAAAGTGTCATTTTAAACTATTACATTCAATTGGAAAAACCAATTGATGTGGGATTAAATATTTTCAAATCTGTTATGGGTATTTATTTGAATGGGCCAATATATGGACTTGGGCATCCTTCTACAATATTTCTACTTTGCATTCAATCTCAAGTTCCATATGACAGTTTGGAGAAAGTTTTATTACCTTGTGAGCTCATGATTCTTATTGATGGAGATTATATAAGGAATGGAAATAAAGCATTGGATGTTATTTTGGATCATTCATCATAAGCTTCAACATCATTGATGCCACCAGTAGTTGGAAGTTCAATAGCCTTGGAGAAGAAAATGAAGAAAATAGAAAGAGAACTTCAGAGTATTACGAATGCAATAGGAAATATTAACTACCTTTTTTATCACCTAGATTGGTGGATGAAGGAGAATTTTCATCATATAGAGACAATTGAAGCAGGTTTGGTGCAGATGTTCAAGAAAAATGGATGGATCGATGAAAATTTTGCTGATTAATTCTCGTACCGACCCTTCTAAAATTTTTATGTCCATTACACATCTATAAGAGTTATTAGAGGAGGAGCAAGTACTGAAGATGAGGCAGAGTAATTGAAGTGGTTGGACTCTTTACTAGTTTAAAATACTTATGTTTTTAATGTAATTATGTGGATTTTATTTACTTTAGTTTGCTATAGAACTCTATTGAATTTAATTTTTTATAGTTTTGTGTCAGCATTTTAGTGTTGTGGCTTGATTCCAACGTTGAATTATAGTTTAGTTTTCTTTAAGGATGTGGAAGTGTGATTAGAAAAATATATTTGTAAAAAGTATATTTTCATATATAAAATTTAGTTTAGTGTTGTTTGTGAAAACGTTTGCTTGTGAATTATTTTAAGATGAAAATTATTGTTCAAAAAGAGTAAATAAAATTTGGAGCAAATTGAAAGAAAATTGAAATTTGAAAAAACAAAAATATGAAATTTTTGGCCACTAGAGCCCACAACGCTGGCATGAGCGCCTTCAACCCGAACCAACCCAAACACCCTTAAAGTTCATGATTTGCATAGTAAAACTCAATTTTTAACCTTTGAGTCACCTTCAACTTCCATTTTTGCGCCTAGGGCTCACTATTGCTTAGATTTGAGGTGATTTTAAGGAAAAAAAAGTTTAGATTTCATCTTCTCTAGGTAAGAGGTACACTTTGAACTCAAATTTTTTAATTTTCACCAAGGATTTTATCTTACATTGTCGAGATCCAAATATTTGAGATTTTTTTTGGAAGATTTTGAGAAAATCCGTTTGTGAAGAACTCTTACTTAGTAGATTTAAGTTTTAAATGTTCGACATTGTTATTTTTGGAATTTTTGAGGTTTTATATTTATTTTATCAAATTTTCATAGATTTACCATGACACCTAGAATGAGCAAAGGAAAGAGAAAGGTATATTTTGATGATCAAAGGTTTGTCAACTGAAAGACCAACATTTGCTTCAATAGTCTTCTTACAACTAAA
This sequence comes from Phalaenopsis hybrid cultivar, assembly GCA_002079205.1. Classification (NCBI taxonomy): domain Eukaryota; kingdom Viridiplantae; phylum Streptophyta; class Magnoliopsida; order Asparagales; family Orchidaceae; genus Phalaenopsis; species Phalaenopsis hybrid cultivar. Next base: position 90,560 of record JXCR01073511.1, read on the forward strand.
AAAGTGATTCCAGATTGAGGATTTAAAAGTTCGAGAGGAGAAGTTGAGAGATTAATCAATGCTCAGTAGTAGGAGAATTATTTCTACTTTACTGCCAAGGCTATAATCGGTGTAGTGATGGAGTTCTATGCCAATTTCAATGAAACTTTTGAAGATTATGTGTTTTTTCGTGGGAAAATTATAGAGTTTACTCCAAGGAAGATTAATGATTTTTATTAGTTAGAATATGTGTATAGCTGCCAGTACAAATTGTTTTTTGCTACAAATGAGGCCTTGGATGAAGTTATTTCTTTTCTTACTGATGGATAAGGAACCTGGAAGGTGAAGAATGGTGTTAAGGTAAAATTACCTCTTTTTATGTTAAATGTAGTTTCTAAGGCATGACACTATTTTATTTCTGGGAGAATGATACCAACAAATCATCATAGTGAGGTTACAAAGGATAGAGCCATCCCGAACTTCTATATCCAACAGGTGATGAGGATAAATTTAGGCTCTAGTATTTATAGGAACACTCGATCTTTTGCTTTGGGAGAGACCACTGGTGGTTTAGCTCACCTAGCCTTGATCTTCAAACTATGTGAACAGACAGGAGTTGATTATAGAATGGATGAGGAGAGGATTGAACCACTAAAACCTATTGGGTCTTCCAATATAAAGACTTATGAATCTCGTGTTGGACAGAGATCTGGAAGTAGGATCAGAGATATTCCTTCTACTTCAAGTGCTACCTCTAGTAGCCCAACTATCCAGGAACTTATGGAGCATACGATGATCCAACAATGAGATAACTTAAGAATGGATAGTAGCATGAAAAATATGGACGCCAGGAATTCTCACAATGATGATTTAATAAAATAGAAATTTAAATATGATGCTACTTATGTTGATGCAATGGTCAAATACATGAGGGGCAATCACTCAGTCTGTTTCCTACTCACCCTATTTTTACTCTATATCGACAGTAGAATTTGGATGTGGAAGAAGAAGAAGAAGAAGATGATGATTGGTGATATGTTTGTTTGATTTATGTTTAGTTGTACTTTTTTGTTGAGACTGTTTGTTTGTACATTGTGTTACTTTATTTTAATTGTATGTTGTGTTGTGAAAAATAGATCTGTGAAACTATTGAAAGTTGTTAGTTTTTAGTACTTTGTTGGATGTATTTGTAGTTAACTCTTTATCATCAAATTTTTATATGTATTATGTGTTATTTAATTTTTACATATTAACACCTGCAAATTTCAAATCAGAACCTTCAACATGTATCTGCATTTTTAGACCCATATTTAATACTCATTTTTGGTGATATTGCACTTTAATGGAAGGTATTTTTATGTTTTATTATAAGTTGTTGATTTTTAGGACTTGAAGTAAAAAATGATGAAATTTGTCATCAAATTAGAATTTTTGAAAAAGTGCAGCGCCGACGGCACCAGATTGGGCGCCGATGACGTCGTTTGACAGAGAAGTGGATTAATTAAATGGCCTCTAGCGTCGATGGTGCCAAAAATGGCACCAACAATGCCAGTGTTGGTGCAGGCCCTATTTATAGACGATTTAACAAATTTGGAAGCTTTTTGAAGAGTTTTTGGATGCACCTATTGAAAAACTGACATTAGCCTCTATTTAGGGACGAAATTGATCGGAAAAACCCCATCTTTGCACTATTTTGCCATCTTCCACTCACTCAGATTTCCTCTTCGCACCCCTACACCCTATTTACATCCTTCCACGCCATTCCACACCATTAGTTAGTTATTTTCTTTAAAGTTTTGAGTTTTTGTTGTGAGTTTAAGTGTGAATTTTTCATCTAAGAAATGTTGGAGAGGAAGAGAAGTGAGAGATTTCTTCATCGTACATTTCGTAAGAGAGGCTACAAGGGATTTACTTCGAGAAAGAGTTTTAGATAAGCATAGTTTGTTTATTATTATTGTATGAAATTTCTTTTATATATAAAATTTGTGTTTTGTTGTATTTTTCTCATGAAGTCTAAGTAGTTTCCTTTATCTTTCTCCATACTTTGAGATAATGTGAAATGAAGAGATAATTTGGATGTGTCAATGTTAAAATATAAAATAAATTTTGATGGTTTTTCAACTCCGCTCTTAATTTACTTTTTGATCTGGTCAATTGCATTGTTAAAGTATGTTGTGATACATATGATCCAAGAAATGGACTATGAGCTCTACAGCAGAGTGAGAATCACATTTAAGTCAGTGAAGGAGTATTTAGTTCATGAAATTAAGTGCAAATAAATAAGGAAATATACTTTGTTGGGTGTAGAATTAAAGATTTTTAAGGTGACAGACTAAGGTCATTGATTTGATTTTAGTGTTTAAAAACCAAAGCAAGAGTTAGCCTTTAGGGGAAGGGAAGTGAGAGCTCTGGAGTGGGAGCCAGTATCATCCTAGCCTAGCTACAGATCAAGGGACTAAACCTAAGATTAGCCAATGATTTTTTATAACATTGAATCAGTGTAGAGAATTAAAATTTCTCTTATTTGTCACAATACAAATTTAAACCATTTATCTCATCTCATTTTACCAAAAAGCTCATTGTAGTGGGAAAGATGTTTTTTTTCATATAAGAAAGCTTCACCACATAAACATAGTTTAATAGTTATTATTTTAAACTGTGCATTTAAGTTTTTCTTATTGTTAATAATTTAGTTTTGTTAGTATATTACACATTTAAAATTAGTGACATTAATTTCGTTTGATTTCTGTGAATTTCTTAATTAATTTATCATTTCAAATTAGTGACATAAATAAAAAATCTAAAATTAGTTGATAATGATACTTATACTTGCGTAGAATCCGCATCTTAAGTGCTTAACAATATTATTAATATAATACCGCATCATGTTTTTGGCACCGTTGTAAACTAGAGTCAAATTTATAAATTTTACACAACTATATTTCACGGGATCAAATGGTGCCAAAAACTTGATGTGCCCCTAGCGTGTGTTATTTTTTAGTGTGTTTTATGTCAATTTAAATCTCTCGTACAATGTCAAAAACATGACCCGTCTCAAAATTACACAGTAATTTAGTTTTAAAAAATATGGCCAATAACTTGACTAAATTTATATTAAGTAGTTGATGTGCAAAATTGAAATGTTATATAATATATATAAAATAGTTCACACACTAATGGTTTTATGCAAGTGCACGTATCACTTCAAGTAGTATAGGGCTTTCTTTCAAAACCCCAGTATCGATCCCACAAAGAAGCGCAGTAAGAAATCCTTTAGGGTAATTCTAGTCTACTACTATAAAGCCTTAATTTGGAAGATTAAAATTCTTATGATAAAAATATAAATCATTATATTCAAACTATAAAAATTAAAGTAAGAAAGACAAATTAAAATGGGTTTAATGAATTCTAATAGAAATGTAACTAAAAGAACTAAGTTTACTAAACTATTTACTAAACTTGAAAAGTAAATTTACTAAGACTGAACAAAGTGTTGTGACAAAGAGTTCAAAGTTAAGAAATAATCCTTCCCCTTTACAATGAGTACATGGTTAGTGAAGCAACTAAAATCATCAGAAAATATATATATAATTTTTTTTTTTTGCAAAAAAGGAGCAATCCTAATCTTTACCCTCTTCGGAGTGCATAAAGAACATTGATTGATCCAAAGTTTGGTCGCTAACTCTGTGGTTAGGCTTGGAGGATACCGACTGCCACTCCGTAGCTCCCACTACTCTCTCACCTAAGGGCTAAAAATCTTGCATTAGTTTCCAATCAACAGAACCAAATTGGAGATTTTAATCTGTCACCTTAAAATCTATAATTTTGCATCCAACAATGTATATTTCTCTATTTATTTGCACTCAATTCTATGGATGACATACTCTCCCATGAAATAAAATATGATTCTCCCCTTGTTCTAGAAATCATAGCCCTTTTGGAACATATGTTTCTCAATACATATTAACATTTCAATTGATTAGATCAAAAATTAAATGAAGGTCGGAGTTCGAATCAACAAAAAATTTTGACATTTAAAACTGTATAAAATAAAATTAAATCTTCAGAAAATAAATCTAAAAGTCGGGAGAAGGATAAATAAAACTACTCAGAATTCATGACAAGGATATAACAAAACATGAATTTCATATATAATAACAAATTTGCAAAATAAAGAAAGAAAAGAAAAAAATTTATCTCACAATTCTTCCCAAGCAAATCTTTAAAAGTTCTTTTCAAGCACTTTCCTTCTTTACAAGTATTCTGAATTCTCTCCTAGAAATGTAATAAAGAAGAAATTTATCGCCTTTCCTCTCCTCTTACAATCCGTGAAGAAAATCTCCAAGCCATTCATCTCACTCTCATGCCACACACACACACACACACACACACACACACACACACACACACACACACAAAACATATGTCCACCCAACTCCTCCTCAAGCCCTAAACTTCCTTCTCTTTTATAAAAAGGCTGCCTCCCTCCAAAAAGAATTCAAAATTCCCTCCAAAATTATATCCAAACGTCATCTTTGTTGATGCATTGAATCACTCCAAGGGGTGTTTAGAACAAGTGTCTTTTTGAAAATTTGCACAAAAACTCATTCTAAACCGCCTTAATTTGCAAAATTTTGTCTTTGGGGTATTTGGAGTCAAATCGATGCATCATGCATCAGTTCACTTGTTTTTGGTGCATCATGCGACACCTTGCAGTAGCTCCACTTTTTTGCTATATTTGGCTCTATTTTAGCTCCGTTTTACCCCGTTTCAGTTGCGTTTCACTCCTAACAGATATATCTACAAAATAAGCATGAAAACAACTTTATTTAAAGTGTAATTTAATTCAAAAACATGTGAGAAATGTAAAGTAGATTAAGCATAGAAAGACATATCGAAATGTGTCAAGTTAGAATTCTCTTTCTTGCTCGTTTTTACTCCAAATTGCACCATTTTTGCTTCATTTTCTCCCAAATTCCATTTCTTGTACTTGAAAATAAAAATATAAAAAATACATTTCCTTAAAGTGTAATATCATCAGAAATGATTAAAATTGACCATAAAATATATATTAAAAAGTAGGTAATTTTTTGGCGTGCACACTCCACTAAGCCGACTACGAAGTCACAGGGCTCGAGCAACATCAAAATATGGGGCTATACGGAGCCGAAGGAGTTAAAAGACAAGATATCTCATAACAAAGCCAACTACAATGTCATATGGCTTTGGAAACACCAGGATGTAATAGCTAGAAAGCTAATAAATGCTCTCTTGAAAGAACTGGCAAAAAAGATGTATGGCTTGATAGACTTTAAAGCCAAATGGCTACAACAACCCAATGTACCTCAACATGAGGGCTTATCATCAAGGGTTGGCCAATTGAAGGCAATAGTTCCACTAATTGGAATATCAAAATATCAGAGAGGTATGTATCTTGATCAAAATAGTCTAGGAGGTAGGTATCCTGACAAATCATCAAATTGAGTAGGAGGTATGTATATTTTTTCATATATCAAATTGTACAGAAGTTATGTATTCTGACTGAGCATATCAAACAATGCAAGAGGTAAGTATCCTGTCAAAAAATTAAATCAGCAACTGAGGGCATAACAGCTCAAGGTATTACGCTCAATGTGAATATCAAAGGCATGCAGCGATCCGATAAGGAGGTGGCACTCTTCTCAAAGGGTATTGATCTCATCCGATATAGGTAACACTATCAAGAATTAAAGAAACGTAGATCGGTGACAAAGCCAATATGACTAGTTTCGCGATATGGCAGACATAACCAACCAAACTGATCGAGAGTATCAAAAGGTACAGGAAATATGTAACCTGTATATACATATCAAATAATGTAGAAGGTATGTATCCTGACCACATATCAAATGAGCAACCATATAGCTAAGTATCCTAAAGTATCTTGTCCAAACATAGTTGGACATTATAGTGTTTCGATAAAGCATGGATCAGTGGTGAAATCGACATGACATGTTAGTAAACTTGGCTGTCAAAACCAACCAAATTAGTCAAAAGTATTAAATAGGGCAGCATGTAGGTGTCTTGCCTACGCAAAAGATGAGCGACCATATGGCTAAATAGCCTGAGGTATCATGCTCAAGTTTAGTTGGACGTCACAGTGTCTTGATAAAACCTGGAACAATGGTAAGACCGTTACGACATGTCACTCAACTTAGCGGACAAAACCATCCAAAGCATTTGAACCTATCAAAATAAAATAGGATGTAGGTATTCTGCCTATGCACAATATGAGCAACTATAACCTTAAGTGTCATGCTCAATGTATAGTCGAACATCCAAGTAATCCAACTAAACATGGATCAGTGGTAAAACCGATACAACATGTCATTTGACTTGGCCGTAAAACCAACTAAAGCTGTCAATAAAAAGATATGGTTATATGACCAGGATGGTCTAACCATAACAGTACTTCCAGAACAGGATGACTCTTGCCAGGATTCTCCAATTTAGCAAGCTAATGATTATTGGGGATGTATCGAGTGTCTCAATGCAAACATGGGTCAACTAGCTGACTAACATAGTGTGTCGTTCGATGGGGTGGATAAAATCAATTAAAGCAGTCAAAACCATCAAATGGGGTTAGATATCAGAAAGGTCTAGCCACAATAGTGCTTCTACATAAGCATTAGCGAAGCAACTTTTGTTATGGATCCATGGATTAGCTGTCAGACCAATACAACTTAGTACTCGACATGGCGGACAAAACCAAATAGATCAATCGAGAATATCAACAGGTTACATGACCTAGTACGGTCTAACCCCCAAGGGTGCTCCAAGTGAGCTTGTGAAGAAATTCTTATTGGGGATTCTCCTATCACTTAACAAAGTCATTTTGCTTGGGATACATCAAATATCTTGGTGTGGACATGGACCAGCAGAGCGACTGATGCAACATGTCGTTCAATGAGGAGGACCAAACTCAAAAGTTCAAATGTAGGGTGCTTTAAGAAAGCACTAGCAAAGTAAGTCTTGCTAAAAGAACCCTTAGAACTAGTTAAGTAGCTATCATTGGGGAGCTATTAACGGATATTTCCTACAAGAACTGGCTAAGATAATTCTTATTGGGAAAAATACCGGAGCAAACGTTAAGAATCAAAAGTGTCTCTGACTGCCGACATGGATTGGACAGATAATAAACAAAGTCTAGACATGGTACGACTTGTCACCTTGACAAGATAATGAAATTTACTGTGTCAGGAATATCAAAGAGGGTGAATGAATAGAACATATAAACCTTATATGTGATATTGCTACCGAAGATTTGGTGGAATGAATTCTGTTGGGGAATTATCGTAGTATCTAAAAATGGTTGGTCAAAAAATAACATTCCAACCGCAAGAGTATGTAGCATTAAGGCTGACCCAAGAAAATTCCTCAAAAAGTGAAATTGCCACACTCATGTAATGTGTGTGGGAAACTCTATATCAAACCCACACTGGGTGCTCAATCAAATAGAGGTGTTGAGGAAAGAAGCATGGCTTTCCAGCATAAAAGAGATATCAATGAAACTTGACATCGAACAGTTGAGATACCTGAGAATGGTTGGGCTAAATAGAGTGCACCAACCAAATAGTGTTTAGCCATAAGGCACAAACAAAAACTAAATGCTAGGAAAGAGCATGATTGTCCTGCATAAGGCAAGTATCAATCAAAATTGACTTCTATCAATTGAGATATTGCAAAAGGCTAGCTACGCAAGATATGCTAACTAGAGAATGCTTAGTCATGAAACTAAGTTCAAATCCTCTAAAAAGAGGGTATCTTCCACTCTCATTCATGAAGATTGGGACAAATGTATCTACCACACTCATTTATGATGGGTGGGATAAGATCATTCGGACCAGCTCGAGGTGAGGGATCAAAAACAGAGGATAAGAGAAGTGTGTGACTTCTCTTACACTAATTACTAATTATGCCAGGTATAAGCCACCCACAGGACTTCCACTTTGCATATTTAGCAATTCAGAATTTAGTTTTATGGGATGTATAAGACCTCTCTTATGTGTGGTGAAGCATAGAAAGGTGGGCGTATGGTATGTAGTACAACATGCCCACAAAGAAGGCTAGTCAACTTCCAAAGGAAGGACTGCCAGACCTGAGGGTCGACGCATGAAGTGTAAGAGGTTGTGGAGGAATTCCACACTGTAAGCATGTCAGCACCTAAGGAAACCCATCAGGACCCGTGGGTCGACGCATGAAGTGAATAAGGTTGTGGGCAGAATCTCACACTGCAGCCATGTCAGCTTCGAAGGAAGTCTGCCAAGACTTGCGGATCGATGCATAAAGCGTAAGAGATTGTGGGTAAAATCCCACACTACAGGCATGTCAGCTTCAAATGAAGCTCGCCATGAACTGAGGGTCTACGTATTAAGCGTAATGCAAATGTTTTAATACCCATGAATAAGGGTAACCACCTCCAAAGGAAGAACCGTCACGACTGGACGGTCGATGCAAGAGGCAAAAAAGATGGTGGGTGAAATCCCACATTGAAAAGCAAGTTGGCTCCAGAAGGAAGCCTGTCAGGAGTTGAGGGTCAATGTTAGAGGCATAAGAGGTTGTCAGCAAAATACCTTATAGTAGGCATGTCATCTTCAAAGGAAAGCCACCACGACTCGAGGGTTGACGCATGAAGCATAAGAGGTTGTGGGAAGAATCTTACATTACGGTCATGTCGGTTCCAAAGAAAGCCTGCCACATCCTGAAGGTCGATGCATAAAGCGTAAAAGGTGGTGGGTGAAATCCAACACAAAGAAATGGCGAGTTAACTTTTGAAGGAAGGACCGCCAGACCCGTGGAAGGACGTATGAAGCGTAAAAGGTAGTGGGTGAAGTGCCTATGATAAGGCAAGCCTTTCTTCCGAAGGAAGGGCCACCAGACCCAGAGGGTCAACGTACAAAGGCGTGAAAGTGGAAGACAGAATCCCACACTAAAAGACAAGTCAACTTTTGAATGATGGACTGCCAAGCCTAGAGGGTCAATGCATTAATTATAGAAAAAGGTCGATGTACGTCGTCGGCGCCCAAATGATAGAACCGAATTGTGGATTTTAGCCCGTCACTCTAAAATCTCCAATTCTACGCCCGTTAATAATATTTCCCTGTTTATTTGCACCCAACTTCCAAGGGCCTTGTCCCCCCTGAATCTTCGATGTAATCTTCACTTTAGTTGTAAAACTAAACATATTTTAACAAATCAATTAGCCACATTGAAAGTAAATTAAGATCAAAGTGAAAAGATCATCACAATTTCTCAAATCTCAAGACAAGGATAAAGAGAGAGAAAACTACTCAAATCTCATGGGAAAAATACAACAAAACTCGGAATTCATATATAAACTCAAATTCATACAGACTACAAAAAATAAATAACTTATCTCTAATTTCTCCCCAAGAACACTCCTCGAAGTTCCTCTGAATCTCTTCCTTTCTTTACAACACAAAGAATTCCTCTTCGAAACAGTAAGGAGGAAGAAATCTCTCACTTTCCCTCCACTCTTACAATCTCTCGAGAAATTTCCTCACAATTTTACACACTATTGTATCCTTTCTAACCTCCAGGAACTCTCTCTAGCCTCTCCAGGCTCTCATCTCCCCTCTTTAATTTTCGGCAAAAATAGTCTTTTAAAATTGTGGATGAGCTTTCCTAAGATTTGCCTAAGCTTCTCTCCAAAATTTGGCCTTATCCGAAGCCTAATTGAGCAGAACCGTCGAGCTCACCGTCGGTGGCCTCGAGGCCACCGTCAGAGGCCTCGAGGTCACCGTCAGCGGACCTTCTTAATGAATTAATTATGGAGTCTCGGGAAAATCTCGTCGTCGGTTGGGTCGATGGCGTCGTCGGCGCCCTAGTTCAATTTTACACATTTTGGTCATTTTTGCTCCAAATTCGCTTGTTTTTGTATCTTTTTGCTCCAATGACCCTAATTCATCATTCCCATAACAAAACATCAAAAATAACTTTCTTTAAAGTGCAATCTCATCAAAAATAGTATAAAATAAGTATGAAAATCTCAACATATTTTCTTTGGGTCAACTTCTCAAAACCCAAAACAATCACAGATTAGATGCTTAGGGCAAACTTCCTGGAAAGCAAGATGAGGATACAAGCAGACGAAGGATAATATTAGGTAACGATCAAGACTGAAATATGAACTACAGGACAATCCTTAATTTAATCTTTCATAGACTTAAATAACATAAATTTGTAGGGCCTCGAGTTTGTTCATGAGACACGACATAAATCCTNAAAAAAACACAAATTTTCACAAAAATAAACTTATAATAAATCACAAACAAGTATAAACACATTTAACACTTAGTTCTCTCTCCAAATAGTCTTGGGTGAGAAAATATTCCTAAGTACAGAACACTTAACAAACATTTACAATTCCATACATAAGTGAAACAAACACTAAACACAGGACATAAACACTAACGCACATAAAAACATGACTCCAAACACACAATTCTTAACATTTAACCTAATGTCATTCCTTATTAGAAGGAATGAATTCTTATCTTTTAGCAGTCTCTCCAGGAATATAGAGTTGATAAAACGGACGGTTTTGACAAGCTCTAATACTATCATCTTTGATCCACTTTTGCTTAAGAAACATCGTCTTATCTGCTTCCTCCTTATGACTGGTATGATTGAATTGCATCTTAAGTTTGCACCCAATATGTTCTAGATGAGCATGCAATTCAAGCACATTAGTCTCTAATACAGATATAGTATTCTGCATCTGGTTGATCTTCTTCGATATCCCTTCAATATTAACAGCTAAGAAACCATTATACATCTCTTGTGCACTTTGACTAATGAACTTCTTTTTCATGGATTTTTCCTTCTTCTTCAAATCTATCTCCCATGAAGACAATTTCTTTAAATCTCTCTCTTTCTTAGACTTTTAGGGCTAAAAATAATCTGGGGTGGGTGAAATTCTTTCACAAACCCCTTCTATTTATAGGCATAATTCCCCCTCATAACTTCTAGGCATGACTAGAACCTGCCAAGACATGTTTATTCCAACTAAATTGTAGTTATACATTCTAAAAATCAAAATTTGCACATGTGATTAAACTGTCGCGCATGAGCACCAGATCTGGCACTTAAGCGCCAGTGCACATTTTTGCACCAGTCAACTTAACGTCCAAATTCTCATTCTAACATGTCTAGGTCACTAAATAAAGTCTAAAAATCATTACTAGCACATAATAAATACAAAAATACTACCCCAAATTTCTTAATCAGACTCAAAACAACAATCAAAGAAAAAAAAACACTTATAGCTATGGGTTGCCTCCCACAAAGCGCTTGGTTTTACATCGTCAACCCGACGTAACTAGTGCTCAATCTGGTTGACCCAACATCATTCCAACATTATATTTATGCTAATCCCCTATATAATAAGGTTTCAGTCAATGTTCGTTCACTTTAAAAATTTTCTCAGAATTAAGATCTTTAATATCCACATCTCCACAAGGATAAACTTTTATCACAACAAATGGGCCCATCCACCTGGACTTAAGTTTGCCTAAAAATAATCTTAACCTTGAATTATATAGCAAAAATTTTTGCCCTAGCTGAAAATTTTTAGTAAGAATCTTTTGATCATGCCACATTTTCATTCTTTCTTTATAAATCTTAGCAGTCTCATTAGATTCATTTTTTTTATCTCTTCAAGCTCATTTAATTGTAACAATCTTTTCTCACCAGCATCTTTTAAATTCTTTATCTCTTCAAGTTCATTTAATTGCAATAATCTTTTCTCACCAGCATCTTTCAAATTATAAATGAACTCATTAATAGCCCAATATACTTTATGCTCAAGTTCAACTGGGAAATGACAAGCTTTCCCATATATTAGCCTATATGGGGACATTCCTATAAGTGTTCTATATGCAGTCCTATAAGCCTACACGGCATAGTCAAATTTGACTAACCAATCCATTTTTGTAATTTTTTTAATTTCTCGATTAGATAATTCAGCCAAACCACTTGTTTGAGGATGATAATTAGTAGCAATCCTATGATTTATATGATATTTTCTTAATAACTTCTCCATAATGGCATTTCTGAAATGACTTCCCCCACCAGTAATAATAACTCCCGGCATCCCAAATCTACAAAAATATGTTCATTTTCAAAAATTTTGCAACACTTTGAGCATCACATCGAGGTAAAGCAAAAACTTCTATCCATTTGGATACATAGTCCACTGCTAATAGAATATATAAATTTCCGAAAGATGGTATAAATGGTCCCATGAAATCTAATCACCAAACATCAAATATTTCAATTTCTAGCATATAGTTGAGGGGCATCTCATTTCTTTTATAAATATTGCCTATTCTTTGACATCTATCACAAGTTTTGATATAAGCAGTAACATCTCCAAAAATTGTATGCCAATAAAATCCAGATTGTAGAATTTTATATGCAATTTTATCAACACCAAAATGTCCCCCAAAATCAGAATTATGACATTTTTTCATAATTTCATAAGTTTCTTCAATGGTACACATCTTTGAATGATCAGATTCTTTCCTTGTTTACATAAATATGAGTCATCCCAAAAATAAGTCTTAGCTTCAGAAATAAATTTCCTCATTTATTGGCATGTCATTCCATAGGGTTTAAGATCACTAACAATATAGTTCACAATGTCGGCATACCACGGAACATGCTACTCATTTACAGTGAATAATTTTTCATCTGGAAAATGTTCATTAATTTTTTTTTTAAAACAGAGTGGTTTTTCTAATTCAAGCCTGGACAAATGATCAACAATTTGATTTTCAGTTCCCTTCTGATCTACTATTTCAAAATCAAATTCTTGTAAAAGAAGAATCCAACTTATAAGTCTCGATTTAGTATCCTTCTTTTTCATTAAGTACCTAATAACAGAATGATCTGTATGAACTATATAATGAGTTCTAAATAAATATGATCTAAAATTATGAAAGGCATATACTATTAATAATAGCTCTTTTTCAGTAGTTGTAGAATTAATTTGAGTTTCGTAAAGAGATTTACTAGCATAATAAATAAATTTGAAAATTTTATCATATATTTGTTCTAAAACAGCTCCAATAGCATAATCAGTAGCATCACACATAAATTCAAAAGGTTTTTCCAAATTTGGTGAGGCTATAATTGGTGCAGTGATTAATTTTTCTTTTAATAATAAAAGCTTCTAGGCATTCCACATCAAAATTGAAAATTGTGTCTTTCTCCGGTAAATGACATCAAGGCTTAGCAATCTTTGAAAAGTCCTTAATATTTTGCCTGTAGAATCTAACATGTCCTAAAAATCTCCTAATTTCCCTTACATTTATTGGATAAGGTAAATTAGCGATCACTTGAATTTTAGCAGGATCTACTTCCACACCATTTTCTCATATTTAATGACCAAATACAATTCCTCATGCTATCATAAATTGGCATTTTTCCCAGTTAAGGACTAAATTTGTTTCCTTACAGTGCTTAAGAACTTTAGATAAATGCTCTAAACATGAGTCAAATGAAGTTCCAAACACGGAAAATTCATCCATAAAGACTTCAATCCCTTTTTCAAGTAAATCACCAAAAAATTTCCTACATACATCTTTGAAATGTAACAGGGGCATTACATAAACCAGAAAGCATTCTTCTAAAAGCAAAAACACCATATATACTAGTAAATGTTATTTTCTCTTGATCCTCAAGAGCTATTTGAATTTGGTGATAACTGGTATATCCATCCAGAAAAAAAAAGTATTTATGCCTAACTAGTCTATCTAGCATTTGTTCTAGAAAGGGTAGTGGAAAATAATCTTTCCTAGTGGCAAGATTTAATTTTCTATAATCAATAATCCAGCATTTGATCTAGAATGGGTAATGGAAAATGATCTTTCCTAGTGGCAAGATTTAATTTTCTATAATCAATGCATATTCACCACCCTGTAACTTTTAGGAGGTAATAACTCATTTATGCTCATTCACTGTTACAGTTACTCCATCTTTGTTAGGAACACAGTGAATTGGACTAACCTATACAATATTTGATATAGGGCAGATAATTACAGCATCTATCTTAAAATTTCTTCCTTAACAATCTCATTCATAAGTGGATTAAATCTCCTTTGAAGATCCGCCCTGGGTTTGCAATTTTCTTCCAGATTAATTCTATGCATACAAATTGAAGGACTGATTCCATTAATATTAGCAATTGTTCATCTGAAGGCTTTCTTAAAATTTTTAAGAATTTTCATCAGCTTTTCTTTTTCTTCATTTGTTAAATTTGAGGAAATTGTAATAGGTAAAGTAGAGGAATCTCCTAAAAAGGCATATTTTAAATGTTTAGGAAGTAATTTCAACTCAAACTGGAGGTTTTTCAATAGATGGACAAAATGATTTGTCTTTGTCTATCGTGTCCAAAATTTCAAAACTTTCTTGAACATAACTTGAAACTTCCTTAAAAAGGTTTACACATTGATCTAATTTCTCTTCTTGGTCGTGTTCCAAATCTTTTTCTTTAGATTTTTCTTCATATGTAGTCTGGAAATGGCATTCGTTCAGATATCTTATAACATCCATTCTATAACATTCATCATCTTTACCTTTTGTAGGGTATTTCAATGATTTTGAAATGTTAAAATTAACAATTTAATCTTTGATGTGAATTATTAATTCCCCTTTCTGCACATCTATCATTGCTCTTCCTGTGGCTATGAAAGGTCTCCCCAAAATGATAGGTATCTCTTTGTCTTCATCCATATCTAGTATAATGAAATCAACAAGAAAGATAAATTGATCCACTTTCACTAGGACATCTTCTATAACTCCTTTAGGATAGGTTATTAAACGATCTGCTAACTGCAGAGTTATAGTAGTAGGGGTTATTTCTCCTAATCCTAATCTTTTAAATATTGGCAATGGCATAAATTTGATGCTTGCACCTAAATCAAATAAAGTTTTCCCAAAAAATCTATCTCTTATTGCACATGAAATTGTAAAGCTACCAAGTTCTTTAAGCTTCATAGAAAGTTTCTTCTGAATTATAGCACTGCACTCCTCAATAAGTGCAACAGTCTCATTATCTTCAAACTTCCTTTTTTTGTTGAGAATATCTTTCATAAACATTACATAGCTTGGCATTTGTTCTAAGACTTCAGCACATGGAATATTAATTGTAAGCTTCTTAAATATTTCCATAAATTTTGAAAATTTCTTATCCAACTTTTCTTGTCAAAGTCCCTGAGGAAATGGAGGTGGTGGTTTTTCTAAATCAATTTTCGGTTGAGAAATAGGTCTTTCAGAATCTTTCGAAGTGTCCTCTTTTGATTCTTCAATTTCTTCTCTCTACTTGAATCTCCTTTTCTACCTTTCAACTCTCTTCCACTTCTAAGTTGTACGTCTTTAACTTGCTCTTTATTCTGGTCTTTTGGATTTGATTTAGTATTACTAGGAGGTGTTCCTTGGGATATATTACTTAATAAACTTGTGATTTGCCCAAGTTGATTCTCAATATTTCTAATTGTAGCTCCTTGACTTTGTAACTGATTACCCATTTGTAACAACACTTCTTCTATAAACAACTTCTTATCCTTAAATTGTGTATTACTGTTGAAACATGGAGGATAAGTAGATCTATAACTATTATTCCCTTGGTTATTCCAGTTTCCCAATGGGTTTACTTGGTTGTTCCCCCATTGCTGATTATTACCACCTGAATTATTATTCCAGTTAAAGTTGGGATGGTTCTTCCAACCTGAGTTATAAAAATTGGAATATTGGTTATTTTGCTTATTTATTATGACATTCAAAGTTTTTAATGATGTTTGAGAATCTACCATTTGGCTTAATGAATTCTCTTCAATCATGGAAATTGGTTGAGAAAAATACATTCTAAATTGGTATAACTTCTTTGAAATTGCAACAACTTGATTTGCTAACATAGTAAATGCATATGTTTCATGTATATTGGCTAATTTCATTGGATTCACCCTCTCAGAAGGCTATTGAAAATTATTGGTAGCCATCTCTTCAATTAAAGCATAAGAATCATGAAATGGTTTTGACATCATTGAACCACCAGCAGCGACATCGATAATATATCTAAGAGAACCAATTAATCCATTATAAAAGTTTTGATTTATTAACCAATCTGGTATAGCATGATGTGGACACTTTCTTAAGAGTTCTTTAAATCGTTCCCATGTTTCATAAGTAGATTACCCTTTAAACTGATTAAAGATGTAATATCATTTCTAAGCTTTGCAGTTTTTTATGGTGGAAAATATTTAGCAAGGAAGCTAAATTCATTTCTAAGATTTGCAGTTTTTTATGGTGGAAAATATTTAGCAAGGAATTTTTGTGTTAAATCACCCTCAGGTTCTGATAGATCTAGGTGCTAACTAATTCAACCACATTTTAGCTTTATCTCTCAGTGAGAAAGGAAATAACCTAAGTCTTATGACATCATTTGAAACACTATCGTATTTAAATGTAGTACACATTTCTATAAAATTGGTAAGATGTAAATGTTGATCATCAGTTGGTGATCCCACAAACTGATAATTTGATACTATTTGGATAATAGCAGGTTTAAGCTCAAATGAATTAGCCACTATAATAGATTTTTTAGTACTACAATGAATTTCATCTACAGTAGGGTTGGCATAATCTCTTAAAGGTCTAAACTCTTGATGAAATTCAGCATTATGATTATTTTGGTTTGTCATTTCTGTAACTTTTTTGTATTTTTCAAGTTTTTTAATTTTTTTGGTTTTTTTTATTTTTCTAATAGTTCTTTCTAATTTAGAATCAAAGGGCACTAGTCCTTCAAAACCTGAACTTCGCATACACTAACATAAAATAAAATAAAACATACAAAATGAGATACAATATTTAAGGTTTAAATAAGACATTCTAAAAATAGAAATTTACTTAGTTTTCCTCCCCAGCAATGACACCAAAAACTTGATCTCATACCTAATGCTTATGCACAGTATAACAATAGTTCTGATGGTATTTTTCACTTGTATTTTCTTATTTTACAACAAAATAAAAAACTTGATCCTTAAGAAAAATAAGAATATAACTTTTTAATTTATATATATTTATATTGGGATACAATGTAAGTATATGTATCATTATCAAGTAACATAGGAATTTTTTATTAAGACCTGAATATCAAACCCACAGGGAATATTATTCAATATGCACTTTTTAGAAAGTTTTTCTATTTTTAAAAAGACAATTACTTAAACTAAAAAATAATTTTTTTTGTAGGAATTTAAAATTAAAATATTTTTGGTATTTTTAATATTTTTGATATTTTAACGAAACAGTAAAAAGATAATTAAAGTTTTTGTAGAAGAGTACTTAATATGAAAATATCTTTCTTCTTATTATGAATCAGTAGTAAATATAGGAATTCTGTTGTGGAAGTATGCAAATTGTGTTGTGTCAAATAGGAGCAATAATATTCTTAACTTTACTAAAGATGTTATAAAAAA
Organism: Phalaenopsis hybrid cultivar; assembly: GCA_002079205.1. Classification (NCBI taxonomy): domain Eukaryota; kingdom Viridiplantae; phylum Streptophyta; class Magnoliopsida; order Asparagales; family Orchidaceae; genus Phalaenopsis; species Phalaenopsis hybrid cultivar. The sequence continues at coordinate 108,079 of JXCR01073511.1, forward strand.
CATTGGTTAATTTAAAATTTGAATAGTTCTGAAGACCCGCTAGGCAAGGAAGATACTAGCTCACACTCTAGAGTTCTCTTGATTCCCTCCACCTAGGGGCTAACATTTTCGTATCAAAACCTAAAACGATAAACCAAGTTGGGAGCTTTAACCTGTCACTTTAAAGTCCTCTAAATCTACACCCATCAATGAATATTTCTCTATTTATTTGCACTGAATCATATGAACTACATTCTCATTCATACAACCTTATGTGATTCTTTCCAATTATTGACTGAGACAATACCAGCACGGTTCTTACATGTTCTCACAAAAAAACTTAACATCTGGATTCACCAAATCAAGAAGTAAATGAAGTGCATGGATTTAAATCATCACAACTTCTTCCAACATTAAAGATGAATACNGATTTGGATTTTTTTTGAAAATCAGGATAGGGGTATTAAATTGATTAATTATTGACTTCAAAATTCATTCCCCTAAGTCCATGATCATTTAATTTTAATAAACTTCAAAAATTTTAATAATATAGAAATTTATTAATCTTAATTAAGAAAGTGAGATTGGTTTCTACCAATTAACCCCTTGTGTAGCATAAATAAATTGATTAATATTAGAGGTTACCCATTCCCCTGCTTGAATTAGGCCTAAATGCTAATTAAGGCAAGATTTCCAAAACTACACATTTGCCCCTAAGGCTCTAACACTTCATAATTTGTCAAATTCAATTCAAATGACTTTGAAATTTTTTATCCTACCTCATTCATGGGTCTATTGAGACATCAAAGAAGAAAATGTGATTTTTCAAAATTTTATTTAATTTATATAATTATTTTAATGCAAAAAAAGGATTTTTCAAAGAAAATTCCTAACTTGACCAAGGTAAATTATAATCCCTTGAAATTTTTACTAGAGGTAGAACTAGACTATAGAAGCCTTTGGACCAAATTTTATAATTTTTTGAATTCTTTGTAATTTATTAGAGTTATTTTAAGTTCTGGGTTATTTAATAAATATAAAATATTTTAGGTGGTGAAAATTAAGTTTTGTATTTTTGGAAAATCTCCCTATGGTTAGAGAACTTAGAGGAGAAAATTTTATATTTTTTTGGTTTTTCTTTGATTTATTGGAATAAGTTTAGTGAAAACTCATTTTTGGCTTTTAAAAAATTATTTTTAAGCTTTGAAATTCAATATCTTTATTTAGAGAATCAGGAAAAATATTCTAATTGTTCCTAGGGAAGCAATTTAGAACATTTTCATGAGTTTTATTATTTTTGTGATTTTTATGAATTTTTACTTGAAACAATTTAGAACATTTCCATGAGTTTCATTATTTTTGTGATTTTTATGAATTTTTTAATTATTTTAAATATTTAAAATAGGCTAAAACATTTTCATGAGTTTTATTATTTTTGTGATTTTTATGGATTTTAATTATTTTAAATATTTAAAATAGGTTAAAAATCAAGTTTTTATTATAGATATTATTTTATTTTTATAAAATACCCCTGATTACAGAGAACTCAAAAAACTAAGTTTCATAATTTTTTGAGTTATATTTTGATTTTTAAAAATTATTTAAATGCCAAGGTGGTATTTATCTTTAAAAAAATCAATTTAAGTTGTCAAATGAACTCAAAATATTTTAAAATTTTTATGAGGAGTTCTCTGGATCATTACCCACAGTGGAGATCAAAAATCAAGTCTTATAAATGTTTGAATTTTCCAAAATTAATTATCTTAATGATTTAGTGTTTGTAAAATTTAAGTGCATTTTAAATGACTTGACCCATTAAATTATTTACAAAGGTTTCTCTAGTCATGGTGGACCTTCCAAAATTTTTATAGGATTTTCTAATCAATGTGCTAGTTTCCATGATTATTTTAAGGAAATAATGTGGAATAACTTAAAAAATATGGATCTCTGTATAGGAACCTCCTCTAACTTTGGAAAAATCAGAGAATGTTTCACCTGACAGAGGTTGCAACATACCAAAGTTTCAAGCCAAGGTGATGTATCAATATGCATGGAGAATCAAATGATTCAAAATAGTGTTTAATTAATTAAAAATAAAATATGTGTCTTGAAATTTATTCCACATTGTTCTCCTCTGTTCACTAAGCAAGAGGGTATTTTTATTTTATATTTATGATTTTTCTACACAAAGTTATGAATTTTCTAAGTTAAGGGTATTTAAATAAATAAGGAAAAAACCCTATTTATCTATTTAAACCGCGCGTGCCACCTCAACCTATGATGGCTTCGAAGGCATGCGTGGTGCGCTCTGGTTGGACGCCGCTGTCCATGTAACTTGCTGACTCGGCCCGCGGTTTATGTCTCAAAGCGTCGTTCGGCTCGATCTCCTCCGTCTGTTTGATACACGCTTGATCTAACGGCTCCCTGTCATCATCCCCGATAGAATGATCCCGTGCCCGTCCACACTAAAACCCTAAGATCTCAGCCTGACTCAACCAATCGTGCCCGTCCAGACTAAAACCTTAAGATCTCGGCCTAGACTCAACCAAATCACTTCGGGTTTGATATCCACACTAAAACCTTAAGATCTCTGCCTAGACTCAACCAAATCACTTTGGGTTTGATCCTACGTTCACACTAAAACCTTAAGATCTCGGCCTAGACTCAACCAAATCACTTCGGGTTTGATCCTATGAATTCTTCTAAGTGAGACGAACATATCTATACGGTTAATAGGCCATGAAATTAAGCCATTATAATCGTCTAAGTGAGACGAACATATCTATACGGTTAATAAGCCATGAAATTAAGCCATTGTAAGTCCAAGTGAGACGAACACATCCATACGGTTAATGTACCATGAAATCGAGCCTAAGTAAATGAGGAATCAAAATGAGCTCAGGAGGAGGAGAAGTTTTATACCTTTGTTCTGAGAAGGGAGGCTTCAATCAGAGGTGCTCGGCACGTTCTTTGGGGTCAAAGGAGCTTAGGGATTGAGTCCCTGGTCTTGGTGTAAGGCTTGGGTATGAATTCGATCACGACCGGATTTGGGTGTTGGTCTAGAGCTATGGTAAAGGCTCTGTGGGAGGGGGATTTTATGGGGTTTTGGCTTCTCTCACTATTGAGAAGGTGTGGGTGAAGTTAATTTGAGTTTGGTGGACTGTGGAGGTGTGTTGGGTTTTGTCCTGGTTTCCGGCAAAGTTTCAAGCTCAAAATTGAGCTCTGGGAATGGGAATGGGTGAGGGAAATTAATCGGAATGCACTGAGGGGATCTTAGGGAAGCTCTGTGTGAAGTTGGGACAGGCCTCTCTAGGAAAATTTTAGCACACCTCCCATGGTCGTGGGAGGTGAGTTTTTATAAAAATGGCCATGGGGTGGCTCTCATGGTGCTTAGGTGGAGGGCATAGGAGCTCTTCAATTTGATTTGGATGAGCTGGCCTCTAAGTTTGATTTGGGTGAGGTACCATGGGAGTGGCTCTCTGTTTTGAACTTTTCTGGCAACTAGGCTGGCCGGCCGGCCAGAGGGAGGTAGCTAGGAGCTCAATGAACCCAGAGGAATCCATCACAATAATTTAATGCAAATGTGCTTTGATTTGGCAAAGATATCTTAAGCATGTGCATTTTTGGAAATAAGATCCCTTAATTTGGGGAGCCTTTGTCCATGGCTTGATTTAGGTGGTTTCATGGTGTTTGGACTGGTCACTAAGTCCAACTAATGGTTGTTATGGAGTTAATTTGGTGACTTTAGGGTGGTTAGGTCACATTTAGTGCATGGGTCCAAGTGGGTGCAAAAGACGAAAACCTGGGTTTGGGATAGGTTAGCCATGTCAATTGGCCCAATTAATTGTTTCATTTGGTGTAGATGATCATAAGGAACAACTTTGGTGAAGGATGGAAATGGTTTTGAGTTCAATTGAAGGGTCAATTTGAAGGATTTTTGAAATTTTGTCAATTTGGTCATGTTGGGCTAGGCTTGGGTTTAGGTTGAGCTAGCCTTGGGCTAAGTCCAAATTGATTATTGTAAATGGTTAATAGAGACCTCATGAAGAGTTTTCAACATGAATTGGATGTCAATTTGGAGGTTAAGGCAATCAATTGGCCTCATGAAGAGTTTTCAACATGAATTGGATGCCAATTTGGAGGTTAAGGCAATCAATTGGGGGAAATTTGGGGACTTAGCCAATTTGGGGCTAAATTTGGGAATTTTGGATTTAGGCCAAAATAAAATAGATTTTTCATGAAGAGTTTTCAACATGAATTGGATGCCAATTTGGAGGTTAAGGCAATCAATTGGGTAAATAGTTTTGAATATGAATTGGATGCCAATTTGGAGGTTAAGGCAATCAATTGGGTGAAATTTGGCCAACATGAATTGGATGTCAATTTGGAGGTTAAGGCAATCAATTGGGTGAAATTTGGGGACTTACAAATTTGGGGCTAAATTTGGGAGTTTTGGATTTAGGCAAAAATCAAATGGATTTGAGGCTTCACCAAGGCCAATTGATGGTTGATTAGATTTAGGCCAAAATCAAATGGATTTCAGACTTCACCAAGGCCAATTGATGGTTGATTTTGATGTATAGGAATGTTATAAAGATTTTTCAACATTAATTGAGGCCAATTGACTAAGCTATGGGTTCAATTTGGTGAGATTAGGTCATATGGTCAAAATTGGGGTTTTGACCTAAATCAAAATTGGGTTCAAATCATGGACCAATTGAGCTTGGATTTGGTTTATTTTGGTCATATCAAAAGTGAATTTGAGTTTAGGATTGAAATTGAAGTCAATTGAGATCAAATTGATGGACAATTGAATTGGAATTGGGGAAATTTGGGCCTTTAAAGGGCAATTTGGAGGTTTTGATCAAAGATAGTCAAATTGGTCATATTGGGTCATGTGGTAGTTGAGAGAAATGAAATTAGAAATATTTGGGATTTATTGGGATTTTCTCGAAAGTTTTGGAATTTTTGGGATTTTGAGCTATGGAGGGGTATTTTGGTAATTTGGGGGTGTTTTAGGGGTAAAAGACCAAGATGGGTATTTTGGTAGAGTTGAGGTACCAACCATCACCAGTAAGCCATGGACCAATGGAATTCCCATTTTGGGTCCTCTACATAGTGGTCTTAGCTAAACCATAGCCCTAGGGCTAGTAGGTTCATGGACCAAAGGAAACTCCATTTTGGGTCCTCTACATAGTGGTCTTAGCCAAACCATAGCCCTAGGGCTAGTAGGTTTAGAAACCCCAATTTGGGTCCTCTATGTAGTGGTTCTAGCCAGACCATAGCCCTAGGGCTAGTAGGTTTAGGTCCATCTACATGAGTATCCCAAAAGATCAAGGGCTCTAGGCTAGAAATTCTAGGTTTAGGGTTGTGAGTGAATGTGGGTGCCTACATGAGTATCCCAAAAGATCAAGGCTTCTAGGCTAGAAATTTGAGTTTAGAGTTATGAGTGATTGTGGGTGTAGATGAGTGTAGTGGGTGTCTTAGCTCCAGACCAACACCCAGGGTCAATTCTAAGGTCCAGCAATCCTAAGGGTGACTCATCTTGAGTTGCCCCCACAATGACCCCACCTACTAAGTATTTAGAGGTTGAGAGCAATATGTGGAACTCAAGTTGAGTAAAAAAGAAGGTAGAATTTCTAATGGTGAGGGTTCCATGTCTAATTTTTTAGGAATAGTCAACAGGAAAAGTCATTTGGCCTGACCCGAGGCTACTAAAGAGGAAAAACTAAACCTCAACCAAACATGAGGTCAACATCACCATAAAAATTTCAAAATATTTTGAGTACATTTGATAACTTAAATTGATTTTTAAAAATAAACATCATTTTGGCATTTAAATGATTTTTAAAAAATCAAAAATCAACTCAAAAATTTATAAAAACTTATTTTTTGAGTTCTCTATGATCAAGGGTATTTTCTAAAAATAAAATGATATTTAAAATAAAAACTTGATTTTTAGCTTATTTTTAATATTTAAATAATTAAAAATCACAAAAATAATAAAACTCAATGAAATGTTCTGAATTGCTTCCTAATTAATTAAGAATAATTAGAATATTTTTCCTAGTTTTCTAAATAAAGATATTGAATTTTAAAGCTTAAAAATGATTTTTAAAGGCTAAAAATGAGTCACTAAAATAATTTCAATAAATCAAAGAAAAATATGAAAAATATAAAATTTGCTCCTTTGAGCAATAAATCAAATAAAATTCATAAAAATATAAAATTTTCTCCTCTGAGTTCTCTGACCTCAGGGAGACTTCTCAAAAATACAAAACTTGATTTTCTTCATTTAAAATATTTTATATTTAATAAATACCACATAACTTAAAATAATTCTTAAAATTCAAATAAAATTCAAAAAATCGTGAAATTCAGTCCAAAGGCTTCTCTGGTCTGAGTCTACCTCCAGTAAAAAAATCAAAGGATTAGGAGTCACCTTGGTCAAGTTAGAAATTTTCTTTGAAAAATCCTATTTTTGCATGAAAATAATTATATAAATTAAATTAAAATCTGTAAAAATCACATTTTCTCCTCTGATGTTTTAATTGACCCATGAATGAGGTAGGATAAAAACTTCAAAGTCATTTTTTTGCATTAAAATAATTATATAAATTAAATTAAATTTTGAAAAATCACATTTTCTCCTCTAATGTCTTAATTGACCTAATAAAAATTTCAAAGTCATTTATATTGAATTTGACAAATTATGAAGTGATAGAGCCTTAGGGGCAAATGTGTAATTTTGGAAAATTAGCCTTAATTAACATTTAGGCCTAATTTAAGGAGGGAAATTGGTAACCTCTGATCTTAATCAATTTATTTGATGTTTGAAACATAAGGGTAAATTGGTAGAAACCAATCTCACTTTCCTAATTAAAAAGATAAGTTAATAAATTTCTAAATTATTAAAATTCGGAAGTTTATTGAAATAAAATGAATCTAGGACTTAGGGGTATGACTCTTGAAGTCAATAATTAATCAATTTAATACCCCTATTTTGATGTTCAAATAAAATTCAAATCATGAATCATGATCACCTAAAGCTTGATATTTTCAAAGCTAATTAAGACACTCACCTATGTCTTATGGGCTTAGTAATGACTTAGGCTAAATCAAGTTTCATTTAAATGAGTATTAAAAAACTAAACATCATTAAAAATTAAAACATCTTTCAAACACTACAAGCCCAGCTAGGGTTAAAATTTTGTTAAGTGTTCCAACAACACTAACTTGCCTTTTTAACGATCTTCACCCACATAATTATTAAATTGAATCACAAGTGATAATTATCCTATTCTTAGGGATAATTGAGGCATCAATGTTGATTGAGCATTAAGGGTATTTACAGGATGAATTATTAAGCAACTTAATAAAGTTTAAAAGAACTCGGGATTTTCCACCAGGCAGCGAGAGAGTAGCACGAACCTGCTTCTTTCTCTAGATCTGTGGGATATCTTGAAGATCTACTAAACTTAATATATTTTGCTTGACAAAATCATCCTTAATTAAACTCCTAAGGAGCCACCAAGATACGACATAGGGTTAGAAAAACTACCAAAACCTTACTTTATTCCTCTATATAAATTGCCCTGACATGCCTTTTGAGTTTCAGGTGGTGGAACGAGAAGACTCACCAGGTACGCTTTAACAGTTTTCAGCGTTGTCTTTCTTGTACTTTCATACTGTGTTTTTTATACTGTACTTTTATACCTACAAATTTTCATGTTAAATAACGACGCCACCTTGCATGAAAACTAAAACTATCGGGATAGCCACAAAACCATAACCAAAACCAAAATTAAAATCAACCAAGATAAAATTCACCCCCACAACATTTAAAATATAAAACAACTCTAAATTTAATAACAAACATCACACAAAACTACAACTTCAACTAAATTAAGATGTCTCTATCGGATGATCGGGAATTCCTCGGAGGAGGTAACCTACGGTTGCTAACGATGCTTCCCACGGTCTAAATGAAATTATGGAACTCATTAAGTTGAGTTTAGTAAGTTCATTTGGATTAAGTGAATCCAATAGAAAATAGTGGTGCCGGAACGAGGGAACCGTAGGATCCTAACCGGTGTCGCTCTAATCAACTTTAATATGCCCCTATAAAATTGAAAGAACTTCAAACATAGGGCCACTTGATTTGACATTATAACTTGACACACTAGAAAACTCAAACTCGTCGCGGCAGGGGCTTGGAGCTAGCATCGTGGGCAGCATGGCCATCTTCAACAGAAAAACCTTTCCTCAGCTAAACCAATCTTTTTTCCTTAGACTTAAACAACAAAGCCATAGGACTTCGAGGTTGCTTACTTATGCAACGTAAATTACCTTATCTTTAGGGCTTTGTACAGCCCTGCTCTACAATATATGTCCTAACTAGTCTTAGGATTCCGAGGTTGTCGTCTGTCATGCCCTAAATCCTCACATCTTCCAGGCTATTTGTGTGATCGTTTCACACGAATGTAAGACCTAACTAATAAAATTGACAGGATGAAACACTTAAATTTTTCTCCCCAAAACTGAAGCCAAACATTAGGATAGCTTGGGAAGTCACCGGGGTTCTTCTATGGATCCATGAGTTCCCCTAGTTCTTCCTCATTTGGATTCTACAATAAAATGTTCCAAATTTGAACCAATCCCCTCCACACCTCTACGTCCGATTTCGTTGAAGATTCCTACCCTTTGAAATTCCTTGAAGATAATATTTCTTGATTTTCTCTAGTCCTTCTTCCTTTGGATTCTACAATAAAATGTTCCAAATTTGAACCAATCCCCTTTCACCTTAGTTCTTCTTCCTTTGGATTCTACAATAAAATGTTCCAAATTTGAACCAATCCCCTTTCACTTATGCCCGATCTCAGTGAAGAGTCCTACCCTTTGAAACTCCTTGAAGATAATATTTCCTGATTTTTATCGAGAGTCTTTCGGTGACTTTGGTCATTTAAGATGTAATTAACTATAGGGGCTTGCCCTTATAGGAAGCATGTTCATTGACTTAGGTCATTTAAGATGTAATTAACTATAGAAGCTTTCCCTTATAGGAAGCATGTCCGAACCCAGCTTAATATAAACCCTATTTAATTCTTTATATTAAGTATGGGAACTTGTCCGTAAATATAAAGGTTTTGCAGACTAGACGGATGTCATACTTTTTTAAGTTTATTTGATCGAGCCTTATCCTCAAGTCTTGTGTTTATCCTTCGGGATAGATACAAGGTTTGAGGTATAGTGCTCTTTCATTT
>JXCR01073511.1:117569-157235 GCA_002079205.1 Phalaenopsis hybrid cultivar
ATATATATATATATATATATGTAAATTAAAACGTCCTTTCGAAGCGGGTGACGGAATTTCAATTTTAGTGCCCGACAGCTTCTTACGGGCAACTCCAACCAAAAATAGTGCCGACAAACATAAACAAAAACGAAACAGTATAACATGACGGAGACAAAAACAAAACAAAAATAAAACGACATGACATGACATGAGCAAAACAAAACTTTTAGAGTAGAATCAAATTCTTAGGAATCTATTACCTTAGAAGTAAAACATTTAATGTTTCTTTTCTTAATCATGACATTTTAGAAGAACGAGTGTTAACGAGAATCAGGAGTTTTCTTAGGTAAATCTAGAATTGCCTAAGATGTAATTAATTATAGGAGCTTGCTCCTATAAAAAAAATAAGAATTCAGAATAGGTGATCCACCTAAATCTCTGGTTATCAGACCATTTATGTGGTAATCCTTATATGAGATTTTGATATTCTAGAGTCTTCTCTATAAGTTTATCACCCAACATTTCACTTATTTTCTATCATTTGCCCTTTCCCTTTTTCCTTAATTCCTTAAATACTTGAGGATCTTTTACTTGATCTAAAAGATTAAGTTAAATTGGAAAATAGGGCAATAAGATAGATAAATAGAGTGGTGACTCCAACGTCCTTATCAACAATCGACACGACGACATGAGGGCACGAACGAGAATTAGCAGTGACCGCGAATGATTAGTTTTGGGTGCCATCAAGACAGATTTGGCGACTCCGTTGGGGATGTTTTCTCTCCTCATCTCTCAATAAATCATTTGTTCTTCATAAAAAGATATTCTATCTTTAGATAGATAGAATTATATTACCCACATTTTAACTCTACAACATTAAGAGTTACAATAACATGACCCAAATTTTAACTCTACAACATTAAGAGTTAAAAATGACATTCCAAGATATTCTATATTTTGACATGTAGAATTATCTTACTCAGACATGACATTCTAAGATATTCTATCTTTTGACAGATAGAATTATCTTTCCCACATTTTAACTCTTCAACATCAAGAGTTAAAATGACATGACATTCTAAGATACTCTTTATTTTGATAGATAGAATTATCTTTCCTAAGTTTTAACTCTACAACATTAAGAGTTAAAATAACACGACATTCTAAAATATTCTATCTTCTGACAGGTAGGATTACCTTACTCAATTATGACATTCTAAGATATTCTATCATTTGACAGATAGAATTATCTTTCCCAAATCTTAACTCTAAGGGTTAATGACATTTGAAGGTATTCTATCATTTGACATCTAGAATTACTTAACTGAATTTTAACTCTACAACACTAAGAGTTGAAATAAAGTGACATTTTAAGATATTCTATCAATTGACAGATAGAACTATCTTACTAATAACTCTTTGATAATAAGAGTTATCCACAACATTTATGACAGACATGCCTACGACATCTGTGATAGACATTTTATCACAGACATACCATGACAATCACAAACAGACAATGACAACAGACATGCCATGGCAATCACAACAGACATACCATGAAAATGACAAAAGACATACCATGACAATCACAACATATTGTAATGTTCAGATATTTCATAACATTCACTAGACATTTCATGACATTCACGACAGACATTTCATAATATTCACAATGGAAATTCCTTGACATTTACTTCATTACATACACGATAGGCATTCTATGATTGCTAAAATAACCATTTCATGGTATTCACAATGAACATTCAACAGACATTCTATGACATTCATGACATACATAGACATTCTATGATATTTACAACAGACATGATAGACATTCCATGACATCCATGATAGAAATCCCATGATGATAGAAATCCCATGACATCTATGTTAGACATCCCATAATACCCATGACAGACAGACACTCCATAACATCAGTGATAGACAAACATCACATGATATTCATGACAGACAAACATTCCCTGATATTCATAACAGACATTCTCTGATATTCATAATAGATATTTCGTAATATTTATGACAGACAGACATTCTATGATATTTATAACAAATACTCCACATTCCATGATATTTATGACAGACAAACATTCCCTGATATTCATAATAGATATTCTATAATATCTATGACAAACAGACATTCTATGATATTTATAACAGATACTCCACATTCCATGATATTCATAACAGACAGACATTTCTTGATATTCATAACAGACATTCCATGATATTTATGACAAATACTCCATGTTCTATAATATCTATGACAATGGACATTCAATGATATTTAAGATAGACATTCCATGATATCTCTGACAAATATTCTATGATGTCTATCTATGACAGACATTCAATCATATCTATGACAAACTCCCAGTTTACAAAATAATTCTAAAACCATTTGACATTGTACGTTACCAGATCTTCTGTGATGGGCCCCCAAAATTGTCCTTTTCCTATCCCTAAAGTTCTGATATATCAAACAATCAATCCATAAAGGAATAATCCAAGACAAAAATTGTGAAATTTTGACAAGAAAACATGAGATCCTAATAATTGGGTCCTTTACAAATCTTTGGACTGGGTCCTAAGCAAATTTCAAAAATAAAATTGTGTGATCAAAATACAAGTAATTGACAAACGATATTACGAGACTTTTAATCTCTTGCCAAGTGGTTGGGTCCTTGCTTTCGAGTGAGTTATAATATCTCTGAATTTGTCTTAAGAAGTTTTTGAGAATTATTAATTAGGGAAGGTTGGCCATTCAAAACCCTTAAACTAGATATAATAATTCTTTGAGAAGAAGCTTGAGGAGAGAATGAAATCAAAAATTGGTGTTTGAGTTTAGACATTTAAAATCTTTAAAATGCTTCACCATATATAGTAAAAAAATTGAAGTGGTCATAAAATCAAAATTGGTGTTCAGACATTCAAAACCGTTAATATGCTCCACAAGATAAGAAAATTGAGGTGAGCATGAAATCAAAAATTGGTGTTTGAATTCAGACATTCAAAATCCTTAAAATATACTCTACCAGAATATTAATTCTCTCAGAAGAAGCTTGAGGTGAGCATGAAATCAAAAATTGGTGTCGAAACTCACCCCTAATTAATAAAACTTGAGAAATTGACTTAAGAAAATTCTCCTGATATTATATTCAGGAGAAAAATTAAGTGATCTTCCCTTTTAGTCGGCTATTAATTGGCTCAGACATATCTTTAGAAAATAAAAATATTTTGATCATATTATCAAAATTTTGAAATCTACCTAGACCCAGAAAGAGGGAACTAAGGTAAAAGACAGAGTTATTAGCAAATTGAAATTCGCAAACATCAAAATCATTTCTGAAAGACAATCTAAATAACCTTGAAAAAAATATTGAGAGGGCCCAGACACATTCGAAACGATCTTTTTAGTTGATTGATTGTCAAAGAATTTTATCCTAATCAACGGGTAGTATTTAAAAAAAGATTATGCGACATAAAAACATAATGACTCGTTTGTAAACTAGAAAACAAACGACAAAAAAAATGATGACATCAACTAAACTTCATCAAACGACATAAAATTGATTCTCAACCTGTACACAAAATAAATGACAAACATGGATTAAAAAAAGTAATCTCCTTCAGAAGATTTTAGCCCGACAAACGTTAAGAATTCAAAACAAATCAGTAAACTCTATGTGTTTTTCTACACATACTTCTCTGTTATTGGATGTAAGACCTTCCCGACATTGGCTTTCCTTTAGCTCTCTCTTTTAGATAGGATATAAGTCGTATTGCATTCCTTCTCAAAATCTACAGATCGACATTTGACATTTTCAAGAGATGGTATGGTATCCATTCTCTCCCTAGCTATAGGAAACTTGGTGTTCCCTTAGCTCTTTCTTCAAGATAGGATGTAAGTAGTATAACATTCCTTCTCAAAACTGACAGACATTGACATGTGACATCTCTAAGTTGTAGTATAAAACTTCTTAAATGGATTATGACATCTACTTATCCCTAACTATTTGAAATAAAGACCTTCCTGATAAGGAGCTTTGGTTTTCCAGTAGTTATTCCTTTGAGATAGGATGTAAGTTGTATAACATTCCTTCTCAAAATCAACATATGTACATCTGACACTTCCGAGAGATGGTATGGTATCCATTCTCTCCCTAGCTATAAGAAACATGGTGTTCCTTTAGCTCTTTCTTTGAGATAGAATGTAAATCGTATAGCATTCCTTCTCAATATCAACATATCAACATCTCACACTTCTGAGGAATGGTATGGTATCCATTCTCTCCCTAGCTATAGGAAACATGGTGTTCCTCTAGCTCTCTCTTTGAGATAGGTTGTAAGTCATATAGCATTCCTTCTCAAAACCAACAGACATTGCATTTGACATCTCTAGGTTGTAGTTTAAGACCTCCTTAAATGGACTATGACATTTACTTATCCCTAACTATTGGAAATAAGGATCTACCTGATAAGGAGCTTTGGCTTTCCAGTACTTATTCCTTTGAGATAGGATATAAGTCGTATAGCGTTCCTTCTCAAAATCGACATATCAACATCTGACATCTCTAAGAGATGGTATGGTATCCATTCTCTTCCTAGCTATAGGAAACATGGTGTTCCTTTAAATCTCTCTTTGAGATAGGATATATGTTGTATAGCATTTCTTCTCAAAATCGACAGATCGACATTTGACATTTATGAGAGATGGTATGATATCCATTCTCTCCCTAGCTATAGGAAACATGGTATTCCTTTAGCACTTTCTTTGAGATAGGATGTAAGTCGTATAACATTCCTTCTCAAAATCGACATATCGATATCTGACATTTCCGAGAGATGGTATTGGTATCCATTCTCTCCCCAGTTACAGGAAACATGGTGTTCCCTTAGCTCTTTCTTTGAGAAAGGATATAAGTCATATAGCATTCCTTCTCAAAATTGGCATATCAACATTTGACATTTCCAAGGAATGGTATGGTATCCATTCTCTCTCTAGCTATAGGAAACATGCTAATCCTTTAGTTCTTTCTTTGAGCTTGGATATAAGTTGTATAGCATTCCTTCTCAAAATAGATATATGAACATCTGACATTTCTGAGGAATGGTATGGTATCCATTCTCTCCCTAGCTATAAGAAACATGATATTCCTTTAGCACTTTCTTTGAGATAGGATGTAAGACATATAGCATTCCTTCTCAAAATTAAAATTTAGATATTTGACATTTTCGAGGAATGGTATGATATCCATTCTCTCCCTAGCTATAGGAAAGAAGGTGTTCCTTTAGCTCTCTCTCTGAGAAAGGATATAAGTCGGGTAGCATTCCTTCTTAAAAATCGATATACTAACATTTCACACTTCTATGAAATGGTATAAGACCTCAATGAATAAGACATCCATCTTCTGACATAAACCTTTCCTGACATAGGATAATGGTCTTATCACTCCTTTATACAATATTCATATGTGGCATTCTCGTCCAGTATCCCACACATATTGGGGGCCCATTTGTTGACCTCACTTTTAGTGAAGGTCTTAAAATGACATCCATGGACCAAACTCAACTTGAAGAATCTTATGATTTAAGATTCTCAGATACATTTAAAAGACCTAAAATGATCATTGTGATCATTAAGGTAAAGGGTCTACCAAGATTGACTTCTTTGGATATACATTGGGTTATTAAAACCTTAAAAATTGAAATAACCCTCAAAGCACTCCTTTTGGAGCTTAACAATGTCAATACCCTAAATGATCAAATCAGTGGTGACAAACCCTAATCTGGTGAAATTTTGACTTAATGGTCACAATAATGATCATAAAGTCAACATTAACACTTAATTACCCCCAATTGGTCAACTTTGACCTAAATAGTCAATTTTGGTTAAACTGGTCAATTTTGGTTAAACTGGTTAACTTGGATCAATTTGGACTAGTGAATTAGTCCAAACCCTGAAATGGTCAAATTGGAATATTTGATCATTTTAAAAGACCAAAATGGTTAAATTGGACCATTTGGTCAACTACATACACCATCGACCAACTATTGGTCAAAATGACTAAAGTGAACCTACATGGTCACCACTTTGACCATTTGATCATTCATAGCCCAAATGACCACCATATGGTCAAGACAACACCATATGGTCAATTTGACCATTCTGGTCAACTTTGGTCAACCTTGGTCAAATCCAAGTCTACCCTATAGACCCCATGACTAACCTAGCCATGACAAGGTTAGAAAAGTCATATTGGTCAACTTTGCACCTGAATGGGTCAACTATGGTCAACCTAGTCAACTCTGGTTAACCATAGTCAACTTGGTCAACTTTGGTCAAAATATTTAATTTTGAACCAAATTGGTGGAATTGGTCAAATGGTCAACACCCAAAATCATTATGACAATTTATGGGTTAATTTTCTATATTTTTTAATTAATTACATAATTAATTAAAAATGGATTTTTGAGCATTTAACCCTAAATTAAATGACATCACATATGACATCTAAAATCCATAAATAATTTTCAAAATTAAATTGAATACATGAAGGGTTATCTAATAGGTCATTCATGACTCATAAGTCCTATTATGACCCATGACTCATCATCCTTCACAAATGACAAAATTTGATTATGAGGTAGTCATGAAGGGAGGAGCTGATGTGTCATCTTTTCATGAATGATGGAATGAAAGGGTGGTAAGCTCATCTTGCACCTCCATCATCCTCCAATGACAGAGACTAGTACCAACCTCATTTTCTCCTGATTAAGGTAATCATGAGCTTAACATAATGAGAGATGATGAGGAAGGGCATGTGTCATCCCTTCCTCAACATCATTAAATGACTCACAAAATTTACCTAATGAAGATTCTATCAGGCTGGTTAAGTTTCCATTCACCACCACCCAAATTGGCCAATTGGAGGGAGCCAAAATTGGATCCTAAATTCTAACCTAAATGAAAACCATAAGGATAATTGATCAAAAACATTATCCATAAATTAATGGCTCCTAGAACTTATCCTCAAAGTAATCTAAGGATGAGAGCCACCTCCTCTGCATAGCTCTGAACCAGGAAGCCACCATTAATGGCTATAAAGTGGACCAAACTCGTGAGCTACAGGGGAGAGGGAGAAATTGGAAAAATCAAAATACTGCCCAATTCCCAAAACTCCCAAAACCAAAAATACTTCTCACATCTTGAGCAATTGATCCCTCATGGAATCGAGCCACAAAGCTCACCCAATGCCCTCAATTTGACCAACCCAAATCCCCCCAAAAATAGGACAAAGTTGTAGTGTAAAGCCAAAACCTCCAAATCTTCAAATTGACCATCCTAAATCCATCTAGGGCTTGAGTGAGAGAAGCCCAATCGAAATTGGCCTTCATCCTAGCCTTTAACCCACTGTTTGACCATCTCCACCCAAGCTGAGCCACCTTATGATCGAATTCATATAAAGGCTCAACTTAACATCAAATTGAGTTGGGCGAAGTTCTTCTCAAGACCACACGAAGCTTCCAATCCATTCAATACAAGGCTATAATTACTGTGGCCAAGGTATGGATTCTCTAACCCAAATATCATTTTGGTTTCATACTTTGTAAAATAAATCAATCCAAAAACCCCACAAACCCATATGAATATGCCTGTCCTGCTACGATGAAGCTTATGGAACAATCCCCATGACATTTCATTAAGATCCGAGCGAGATCTTCAGCTTGGATCATGGACGGTTTGCGGGTTATGAAGGATTTGGGAAAGACGACGGGATGCCGTCCATTTTTATGTATAAAAATGAAAGGCTCTGATCTCATCATTCCACTGTTTCATCCACATGAAACAAAGCCGCGTCAGCGCCGCCTGGATATCCCCATGCAATTGAATGATGTCGCGTGGTCTTCAATGGATCCAATGATCCAGTCAGCACCACGCGGAAATTCGCTTAAGTAGAAAATTATATAAATCCAGAAAATCCTATTTAACTTTAACAAAATGATATCTATACATAGAAAAATCACAATAATAAAATAAAAATACCTCTTAACTTAGGACAGTGAGTAGAATATTTTGGACATAAAATTAGAATTTAATTAATTATATTTAATTTTTAATTAACTAATTACTCTATGGAGTAATTTAAATATTAAAAATTATTTATAATTTTAAAAATTCTAAAAATTGTAGGGAATTATCTATATGTCCCTAGGAACCTTCCATATTTTTTCCAAGGTCAGAAAAAGCTCCCTAGACATCAATTTCTTAATTTCTTTCAAAATTTATAATTATCTTTAAAATTATTATAAAATTTGAAGAAACTGGAAATTAAAATCAGAAATGGTTAGAAAACTTAGAGTGACACCTTTAAACTCCAACATAACAAACTCTTGACCATTTACAAATTTTTAAATGACATTTCATTTCTAGAGTTAAATTTATAAAAATAAGAAAAATTACATATTTACCCTAGTCTTCTTTAGGCTTGGACACTAGCCGTAGTGACACTTAGAGTTAACCAAACTCTAATCCTAAGACCCAAATGACATGGTCTAACTCACATCCTCATGACCATTAAGTCTAACTCCATAGACTCAATATGGTAAGATATTTAAACCCAGAATTGATCTGAATTCAAGTTAAACAAAACACTTAGATTTCATCTAGGTGAAATCAAAACTCTAATTAGGTCTAGACCACATTTAGACCTAATTAAATCTTAGTTAGACCTTAACTAAATTAGGTTTAACTTAATACAAACCTAGTTAGGTTTAAACCACCTTTAAACCTAATTAAAGCTTGTTAAACCTTAACTACGTTGGTTTAAACCACCTTTAAACCTAATTAAACCTAGTTAAACTCTAACTACATTAGGTTTAACTCAATACACACCTAATTAGGTTTAAACCACATTTAGATCTAATTAAACTTAAGTTAGGCTTTAACTACATTAGGTTTAACTCAACAAATCTTAATTAGGTCTAACCCTTATTATACCTAATTAATCAGTTAAAACCTTACCAAAATTAGGTTTAATTAACCTTAAACCCAATTAAACTTAACCCATATTAAGTCTAATTAATCAATTAAACCTTACCTAAATTAGGTTTAATTAACCTTTAAACACCAATTAGACTTAACCCATATTAAGTCTAATTAATCAATTAAACCTTACCAAAATTAGGTTTAATTAACCTTTAAACCCAATTAGACTTAACCCATATTAAGTCTAATTAATCAATTAAACCTTACTTAAATTAGGTTTAATTAACCTTTAAACCCAATTAAACTTAACCCATATTAAGTCTAATTAATCAATTAAAACTTACCTAAATTAGGTTTAATTAACCTTAACCTAATTAGGCTTAACCACAAATAAGTTTAATTAATCAATTAAACTTACCTGAATTAGGTTTAATTAACCTTTAAACACCAATTAGACTTAACCCATATTAATTCTAATTAATCAATTAAACCTTACCCAAATTAGATTTAATTAACCTTAAACCCAATTAGACTTAACCCATATTAAGTCTAATTAATAAATTAAACCTTAGCTAAATTAGGTTTAATTAACCTTTAAACCCAATTAGATTTAACCCATATTAAGTCTAATTAATTAATTAAACCTTACTTAAAATAAGTTTAATTAACCTTAAACTCAATTAGACTTAACCCATTTTAAGCCTAATTAATAAATTAAACCTTACCCAAATTAGGTTTAATTAAACCATAATTTGGTTTAATCAATCCAGAGAAAGCCTAATTTGAGTTCAACCTAACTTGAACTCAAGTTAACTCAAACATTTGGTTCAACCCACATTGAACCAAACTTAACCAAAGCCTAATTTGAGTTCAACCCAACTTGAACTCAAGTTAACTCAAACATTAGGTTCAACATATACTGAACCTAAATTAAACCTTAAACTTAGGTTCAATTCAAATTGAACTTAAATCAACATAAACTTTAGGTTCAATCAAAATTGAACCAAACTCAACTCAACCCTTAAGTTCTACCTTTATTGAACCTAAATACCTTAAGTCCTAACTACATTGGACATAAAACCAATTCAACTTTTAGGTTCTACCTACACTGAACGTAAATACCTTAAGTCTTAACTACATTGGACTTAAAATCAATTCAACTCTCAGGTTCTACCTACATTGAACCTAGATACCTTAAGTCCTGACTACATTGAACTTAAAACCCTTTTAACTCTTAGGTTCTTCCTACATTGAACCTAAATACCTTAAGTCCTAACTACATTGGACTTAAAACCAATTAAAATCTTAAGTTCTACCTAGATTGAACCTAAAACATCTTAAGTCCTAATTACATTGGACTTAAACCATTTCTAATCTTTAGGTTCTACCTATATTGAACCTAGAACATCTTAAGTCTTATCCACATTGGACTTAAAACTGTAAGTTCTACCTACATTGAACCTGAATTATCTTCAGTTTCATCGACATTAAACCTAGATCTTAGGTTTCAATTAAACTCTCTCAGGTCAAATTGAAAAATGACCTAAAACAAATGACATCATAAAAATCTAACTCACCAATATAAATGACATAAAATTCATCTTAAAAGACATTAATACACAACTTAAACATCTGTGTTCATATTTACGAAGAATTCATGGACGATGTAATCTATGGTTGCTAATAAGAATCTTCCGATCCTGGTTTAAACACCTTTCAGACTAAGTAAACCTGAATACTTCACGGCACCGGGATGACAGAGCCATAGACATCTTGACCGAGTCTTTTAAAAATTATTCAACCAATTAAATGACCAACTAAAATTGATAAATCTTACAACATGGTTTTATGCTAATCATGTTCTCTTTTATAGGTTTATTGAAGACATGAAAACAAAATTTTGCTCTAGATTTCTTTTGAATGTTATAGGATGTGCTAACTCTATTTTGCAGGACAACATTCAAAAGCAGAATTTCAAGACAACAAAACCAGATAAAAATAAAAAAACAAAATAAAACGACATAAATAAAAATGACATGACATGACAAAAACATAAACAAAAACAAAACAGTACAACATGATGGAAAAAAAATAAAACAAAAATAAAACGACACGACATGACATGAACAAAACAAAACTTTTAGCGTAGAATCAGATTCTTAGGAATCTATTACCCTAGGAATAAAACATTTAATGTTTCTTTCCTTAATCATGACATTTTAGAAGAACAAGTGTTAACGCGAATCAGGAGTTCTCTTAGGTAAATCTAGAATTGTCTAAGATGTAATTAGTTATAGGAGCTTGCTCCTATAAAAAAATTAAGAATTCCGAATAGGTGATTAACCTAAATCTCTGATTATCAGACCATTTATGTGGTAATCCTTATATGAGATTTTGACATTCTAGAGTCTTCTCTATAAGTTTACCGCCCAACATTTCTCTTATTTTCTATCATTTGCCCTTTCTCTTTTTCCTTAATTCCTTTAATACTTGAGGATCTTTTAATTGATCCAAAAGATTAAGGTAAATTGGAAAATAGGCAATAAGATAGATAAACAGAGTGGTGACTCCAACGTCCTTATCGACAATCGACACGACGACATGAGGGCACGAACGAGAATTGGCGGTGTCCGTGAATGACGAGTTCCGGGTGCCATCAAGTTCGTCAGCAGCCTATCAGGAATTTCTTTTGATTGGTATGCAGGGTTACCCATCAGATCAATCAAAAAATCCATTGAATTGAAGCAGTTTTTCGTAAAGAGATTTGTTGGGGCACAACACCATGTTTCTATTGAAGATCCCATAGTGGAGAAGCAAAGACCCAATGAGACTCTAGTGGATTACATCTTGAGGTGGAGAAACCTTAGCATGAAATGTGAACCTCAACTATAGGAACAACATGCGATTAAGATTTTACTCAAAAGTATACATGGGCTAGTAACTTTCATGCTCAAGGGACTCACAATCAAGTTCTTCAAGAAATTGTTAAGCAAAGTTAGTAGTTTACAAGAGGAAGTTAAACATATGGATTCTCAAGAGAAACCAGAGAAATCCAAGACAACCAAAGCATTCAAGAAGAAGTTTAGGACAGTGGCAACGATTGATAAAGGAAAGCAACTAATAAAGATACAAGCAGAGCATTCTCACCAAAGTTCTCAGCAATCATTATAGCATGCTCAGCAACAAATACAACAGTATGGCCAGTCCATCCAACATACCAGGGAGGACTGTACCGAATAGAAGATAGAACGGATCTGACTCTTTCAGAGCAAAGGAGAAGAGTGTATTCTTTCAAAGACGAGGCTATGCTGAAGATGTTGATAAGAAAGATAGTCCCAATTTTTCCCTTACCATAGGATGTTGGGACATACAATAGAGGGCTGCTTTATTTTCAAGGATTGGTTTGAAAGGAATTATAAAGAAGGAATTATAACAATCCTAAAGGAATATTTGAAAGAGTCTGAAAAAGGTAGCCGTTTAGAGTCTATAACCGAGTCAATCATTTTGATAGATCCATATGCAAATAAAGATGGATGGAGCACAGTTTGGAGAAAATCATCCAAGAGATACTAGATCAAATTCAAACTGCCTCAACTCAGCTAGCTGTTTAGAGTCTATAACCTGCTCTACCCAAGTTGAAGATTTCTTCAGAAAAGTCACCACAACCAAAAGAGAAAGAAAAGAGTGACATCATGAAAACCAATAGCGCGGGGGGTAAGATAGGGGCTGCCTCTATTAAATTGGTTATCTCAGATTCGGGGAAGGAAATCCTCGAACCCTGACCATGTATGATTATCTTTTTACCCCACTGGGGTATTATGCATATAATGATTATGATTTCGGCTACGTTTTGACTGTTTCTAATGATAACGTACTGACTTTGTTCAATCAAACTCTGATCTCAATTCCCTAACCAATCCTCAAATTGTACTTGAGTTCGATAAACCCGTTAATGAGAATGAACAATACATTGACAATACTGGTTACGATAGTACTGGGAGTGAGGAGCTAGTCCTGTAGTTCCACGGTACACCACTTGCCATTAACTTGGATCTCTCTGATGATGAAGAAGGAATACCAAAAATTTGACCTACAATGTCTTAGGAAGAAGAAATTACAGAATTAAATCTTTGGAGCAGGAAAGTATTACCTTCAAGGTTAGCTCCAGTAGATAAAGCAAAATAAATAGTTACTCAAGAAGAGCTACCTCCACCTCTGCCAGTGGAAGAGTCACATGCCAAGTAAAAATCAGAGGATTATACAAAGTTGATTATAACGTGCTAGCTCATCTTAGGACGTTTCTGGCAAAGCTAAAAATTTATGACACTCTAATCCTATCAAAGGAGATGAGAGAATCTCTGGTAACAGCTTTGCTTGACCCAAAGATTTGTTTGGCTCTGTTAGCCAACACATCCTCGGATGAAGTTTGTTCGTTGAAAGAACAGCCTAGGATAACATTCACAGATGAAGACTTGTTGCTCGGTACTACCAACCATAATCGACCGCTCTACATCTCCGTCAATATCGGCAGATTTGTATTGTCCAGAGTCCTAGTAAACCTGGGAGCATATAGACGTTAACATATTTGGACATTGAGGCTCGGGAGCTTACTAATCTGACTTTTTTTGTTGCGATAGATTGTGTAAAATTTAATTAAATATAATTAATTAATATTCAGATTCTATGCAAGTGTACATATCATTATCAAGTAATAATAGACTGTCTATTTAAGCCCCAAATATCTATCCTACAAGGCAGGTTTAAATTGGAAATGACAAATTTGCTAGGAAATTCACATAAAGTCAATTGAAATTACTGTCACTAATTTCAATTGTTGAGATGTAATCAAAATTAAATTTCTAAACTATTATCAGATCAAATATTTTTAAAACTCCAAATATTAATCTATTAACTATGTTTATGTAACGGAGATTCTTATGTGAAAAAGTATCATTCCCACTACAATGAGGCTATCGTAAAATGAGATGAGATAAACGTTCATAATATGTATTATGCCAAATAAGATCAATTTTCTGATGAAATTCGGCCATAAATAGAGCCTGAGGTTAGTTCTCCAAGAGGCGCTTCCAAAAACTCTTCAAGAAAATTGTCCAAATACCTCGAACCTTCTAGAAACGGGGTCTACACCACCTTTGGCGTCGTCGGTGCTGAGTAAAAAATCTCAGCGTTAATTTGTTCTAAGCCGTCGGTGCTGCCGACGCGGGGCATTTCTTCAAAAATGTCATTTTGACTCCATATTTCATCCATTTTTTCTTTCTTTTTGCTTTAAACCCTAAAAATCAACAATCTGCAAGAAAACATCAAAATACCTTCCATTAAAGTGCAATATCATAAAACATAGGTATAAAATATGGGTCTAAAAAAGCATATATTTTTGGTGTATCAAAATCCCCCAAACTTACATGGTATAAAATATGGGTCTAAAAATGCATATATTTTTAGTGTATCAAAATCCCCCAAACTTACATGTTACTTGTCCTCAAGGTAACTCCTTATACTATTAAAAAATATGACTTATGATAAAGATATTAACTTTTAGACTTCCATATTTTAGTTTTCCAAATACAATAGTATAACTTAAGAAAAATTCAAAATAACTCCAGTTAATACTAAAAGTGTAAAGATATTCAATAATTAAGTCTAAGGTTTTTGATCCTCTGTATGTTTCAAGAAAAATTGTAATTTGTTATACTAAAGTCACTTAGCAAATTCATATAAGAAAGAACTTCATAAAACTTTATTAATAATTAAGTTAACATTCAAATAAAAAGTTTAGAAAATGTGTAGAAGTCTTTTTTTCCTTAAGTTGATTCAAGTGAAGCCAATTTTAATTAGGCATCTCCTCAAGCTTCTCCCCATATATATATATTTTTTTTTCTTTTTCTTTTATGTTCAGGATCATTTTTAATCCCCTTTTTTTTACTCTCTTTTTTTTTCTCTTTTTTTTTATATGTCAGAATTACTATATCTGGATAGCCTTTAATGATCTTGAACTTCACTATCTTCTTCTTAAAATTAAAAAAATTTTACATTTCTTCACTTAACAAATTTATATAACTTAAAGATTTCATAAAGTTTAATTCTTTTCTTTTTACATGAATCTTTTAAGATTTTTAATACTTTAAAAATATAAATTACTTTTACAAAAATTTGAAAAACATTGTCTTATTCTCTTTTACCAAATATCTCAGCCACTAGAATTAACCTTTATTATTGAAAATTTTTACTTAAATTTATTATATATTTAGAAACATAAATACAGTTATCCAAAGTTAACCTCTAGTATCAAAGGTCATATTAAATTTAAAATTTTCAAAATATAATTAAGTGAGGACAAATAAAATTAAGTTCTTTCTCTCTTTCTAAAAATGATTTTTCTTCTTCTCTCCCCCAAACTTAAATTTTTAAAAGATTTTTACATGAAGAGCTTTAAAAATGATGGGTAAAAGAAAGCATTAAATACTAAAAAAATTTTACCTGATGGAGATTCTGATTTTTTAACATAAATTTTGAAAATACTGCATGTGCTAAAATAAAAACTACAAGGCTAAAAACATTAAATTGCACATAATACATATAAAATTTGCTGAGAAAGAGCTAATCAAAGAACATAACAAAGTACTGAAAAAAATAACATAACTAAACTAAATTCTAAAAATAAAAGCAGTCTTCCACATTATAGTTTTAAATAACATAACAAACAAAATCAAGACAACATCACAACACAAACAATACAATCACTTAGTACAAACTCAAACAAACAAACAAAAAGAACACTAGTCAATATCATCTTCGTCTTCATCTACATCCAACTTCTGCTGCTGATATGGAGTAAACACAAGGTGAACAGGGAACTGAACTGAATGTTTTCCCCTTAGGTATATAACTAAAGCATCATCATAAGCAGCATCATACTCAAATTTTTCGCTGAATCAAATCATCAGTGCGAGCATTTCTGGCTTCCATAATATGCATCCTATAATCCATCCTCAAAATATCTCCCTGTTGTATCATCATCTGATCCAAAAGTTCTCTATTGTTGGGGTCACTAGAAGTAGTTCCATGAGAGGTAGAAGGAATATCCCTAAAAGTAGAAGGAATATCTCTAGCCTTACTGCCAGATCACCAGTCAACATGAGATTCAGATGTCTTGATGTTTGCAAACTCAATAGGTCTCTAAGGCTCAATCCTCTCCTTATCAGGTCTAAAATCAACTCCTGCCTGCTCACAAAGTGTGTAAATAAGAGCAGGGTGTGTCAATCCACCAAAATTCTCTCCCAGAGCAATAGATCGAGTGTTCATATAAATAATATAGCCCTCATTTATGTCCATAACTTTCTGAATATAGTAGTTCATGATGGCTCTATCTTTGTTCACCTCACTATGATGGTTCGTCGGAATCATTCTTCCAGAAATAAAATAATGTTAGGCTGATAGTACATTTAAACTAGTATGGGGAAAGTTAACTTTAACTCCATTTTTATTTTCCAAGCCCCTTTCTCACTAGTCAGAAAAAAAAAATGACTTCATATAAAGCCTGATCTGTAACAGAAAAAGAATGATACTAGCATATATACACATCTTCAACAGAATAGAACTCATTTATTTTATTTGGAGTAAATTCTACCCTTTTTCCACGAGCAAATGCTTAATCATCAGAAGCTTCATGAAGGTTGGCCAAAAATTCCATTACAATCCCAGCTATCTCATCGGCAGTAAAATAGCAGAAGTTTTCCCATTACCAAGCAATAATCAGACGTTCAACATCTCCTCCTGGATTTTTAAAACATCGGTCCTGAATTACTTTCTTATTTTCACAAATGCTACGAAATCGTGCACTGTCTCTAAAGCTAACAAATCTCTGCTCGTCATATTCTACTTTCCTTTTGCTTGATCTAAGTGCCATAAGAAATCTAGAAAATTTTGAAAAATCTGAATAAATTCTAAAATTCCAAAAATCAAAATTTAAAACATTTTAAACTTCAAATCACTATATAAGAGTTCATCACCAAAGGATTTTCTCAAAAAATTTTCAAAAAAATTTCATATTTTTGGATCCATGCAATGTGAGATAAATCCTTAGTGAAAATCAAAAAATTTTTGTTTAAAGTGTAGCTCTTACCTAGAGAAGATGAAATCCGAAGTCTTTTAGCCTATAAATCGCCTCAAATCTGACCACAATCAAGGTCTAGCCGCCCAAACCGAAGGTTGACGATGACTTAAGCATAAAAATGGTGGCCACAGTAAAAATTGTGAATTTTTAGGGGTTAAAATCTGTTGTTGGGTCGAGGCCGCCGTCGGCGCCGATTCAAGTGTTGTCGGTGCTGAAGGCCTGAAAATTTCATATTTTGATTTTCTTAAAATTTTCAATTTCCTATTGACTTACTCCAAAATTTTTGGTATTTTAAACAAAAATTTTTATCTACAAAACAAAACATTTCACCAACACGAATTTCACAAACAACAACAAACTAACTTTTATATATATAAGTACACTTTTTACAAACACAATCTTTTAAATACACAATCACACATATTAAACAAACTATTTATAAATCTGCGTTGAAATCAAGCCACAACACTAAACGCTGTCACAAAACTATACACAATCAAAGTTCAAAATTCTAAAGCAAAAAAAAAAAACAAAAAACAAACCAAACTAAATCCACACAATTACACTAAATATATATAATGTTCTAAATGAAAGAGAGAGAATTTAAAGTCATCAATTATTACACCTCTTCTTCAGTGCTTTCTCCTCCTATGATATCTCCGATTGATTGATAATGAACATATAAGTTGTAGAAGGATCGGTACGGGAATTGATCTGTCAAATTTTCTTTGATCCGCCCTTTTTCTTTAAACATCCGAACCAATCCTGCTTCAAAAGTTCTAGTGTGATCAAAATTTTCTTTCAATCTCCAATCTAGGTGATCAAAAAGGTATTTAAGAGCTCCTACTGCATTCATAATACTCTGAAGTTCCCTTTCAGTTTTCTTCAATTTCTTTTCCAAAGTAAGTGAACTTCCAACTATTGGTGGTATTAATGGAGTTGAAGCATGTGAAGATTGATCTATGATGTCTTCTAATACTTTATTTCCATTTCCATAATAATTCTCATCCATAGGATTCATGGGCTCCCAATATAATAAAGTCTTTTCCCAACTTTCATATAGAACTTGGGCTTGACTGAAAATAAAAAAGATGGTTGATGAATGCCCAAGTCCATAAATTGGTCCATTATTAAGGATACCCATAATAGATTTAAATATAATATACCCTATATCAATGGGTTTTTCCATTTGAATGCAGTAATTTAAAATAGCACATTTTTTGGAACTTTACTGATTTTCATAGTAGGGAGTAATTTTGCAGCAATAAAGAAATGCCAATGCATCAAAATTAGATTAAGTAATGAAGTGGAGAAACTAACATATCCTTCATCTCGTATCTCCCACACATCACTTTCATTTGTCAGAAGATTATACACGTCTTGCATCAAATCTCATGTAGGAATGAAATTTGTATAATGACAGATTGGAACGTTGTCTATCAAATACAATTCATTAATCCTTACAGGAGTAAATGGTACAGCTTTACCTCGTACGAAGATAACACCTTGAGTAATTCCATGTAAGTTTGCATAAAACTATTTCACCATAGGTACGACAACCACAGATGTAGTGTAACACAGAACTTCCCAACGCCTTTGCAAAATAATTTTATCAATCGGACCATTAGGATTGATCACTCCATGATTAACAAATCCTCTTTCCTTGATTAATCTCCACTTTTAAATAACTTTATCGTATAATCTCTGTGTGTCAAAATAAATAAACTTTCTTTTGTTGAAAACTCCATACTTCAAAGTATTTCTAGAATTGGAAGCCCTGGAATCTGAAAATAGGAAGTTATTAGGCGTCCAAGGATGTTTTTAGGCCTTTTCAAACTCGTTCCGATAGTTATTATGAAGTGAAATCACGCCAAAACCTACCAAAAGTCGTCTTAAACCATCCAACCGCACTTGGCATCATCGACACTTCTGATTGGGACTGTCGGTGCTGATGTCTGTTATTTACGGCGCCGTCGATGCCCATTCTGGCACCGTCGGCGCCAGCGCCAGTGGCCAAAATTGCGATTTTCAAATTTTTATTCAATTTGATTCCAAATTTTCCTCCAATACCAATATTTGACTTAATTTATAATAAATGCAATTATGTAGGATTATTATCTACTAATATATAAGACACTTAACAAACTAATTAGTAATACATAGCAAAATTAGTTTGGGTTGCCTCCCATAAAGCGCTTGTTTTAACATCGTCAGCCCGACATACCATTTGTTTAGTTGCGTTGACTTAACATTAAAACTTTTATAAATTGAGGTATGTGCCCTTCATAATAATGTTTCGAACGATGCCCATTAACTTTAAATATATTTCCAGTGTTAGTATCTTTAATAACAACAGTTCCATAAAGATAGACTTTAATCACTTTAAGTGGTCCTAACCATCTGGATTTTAGTTTTCCTGGAAACAATCTCAATATTGTATTATATAGTAGAACTTCTTGTCCTAGTTCAAATTTCTTCTTAGCAATCTTCCGATCATGCCATATTTTCATTTTCTCTTTATGGTTTCTCGCATTATCATATGCTTCATTTCTAATCTCCTCAAGTTCATTGATTTGCAAAACCTTTTCTCACCAGCATCCTTTAAATTAAAATTAAATTCTTTCATAGCCCAAAATGTTTTATGTTCCAATTCTACTGGTAAATAACATGGTTTTCCAAAAATTAATCTATATGGGGACATTCCTATAAGAGTTTAATAAGCAGTTATGTATGCTCATAATGCAGTATCAAGTATAGCAGACCAATCAAATTTATAAGTATTTACAAATTTTTCTAAAATACGTTTAATTTCATGATTCAATATTTCTACTAAACGGTAAGTTTGAGGATCCTAAGCCGTGGAGAATCTTTGCATTATATCATATTTCTTGATTAATTTTTTTTATTCTCTTATTCCTGAAATGAGATCACCATCAGTAATGATTACTCTCGACATTCCATATCTTGTAAAAATAGTTTTAATTAAAAATTTAGAAACACTCTGAACGTCACATCTAGGCACAACAATAGCTTCAATCCACTTAGACATATAATCAACAGCAAGTAATATATATAAATTTCCAAATGAAGGCATAAATGGTCCCATAAAGTCTAATCCCCACACATCAAAAATTCCAACTTCTAATGTGTAATTTAGAGGCATTTCGTCTCTTTTAAAAATATTTTCTACTCGTTGACATCTATCACATGTTTTAATATATTCATTAACATCTCTAGAAATAGTAGGCCAATAAAATCCAGCTTGCAAAATTTTATATGCAGTTCTATTTATTCCAAAATGTCCTCCAAATTCATAATCATGGAATCTTTCAATTATCTATTGAGTTTCTTCATAAGGCACACATCTTTTAATAATTAAATTTTTACATTGTTTATATAAATATTGGTCAACCCAAAAATAGTCTTTAGAATCATAGATAAATTTCTTTAATTGTGGATTTTTGATATCAGGTGGTAGAATGTCACTTACAATATAGTTTACTATATCAACATACCACAGTACATCTATTTCATCAATACTATATAAATGTTCATCATGGAAATTTTCTAAAATTTCATTTACAAAATTAGTTAATATTTTTATTTCTATTCTAAAAAAATGATCAGCTATTTGATTATCATTTCCCTTTCTATCTACCATGGTAAAGTCAAACTCTTGCAATAGAAGTATCCATCTAATTAATCTTGGTTTAGCATCCTTCTTTTGCATTAAGTATTTAATATTATAATGATTGAATGCACTATACATTTAGTTCCCCTTAAATAAGATCTAAATTTATCAAAGGCATAAATAATAGCTAATAACTCTCTTTTAGTAGTAGTATAATTAATTTGAGCATTATTTAGAGTTTCACAAGCATAATATATAACTTTATAAACTTTATCATGTATTTGTCTTAATACAGCCCCAATAGCATAATCACTAGCATCACACAATATTTCAAATGGTTTCTCCCAGTCAGGTGGTATTATTATAGGTGCAGTGATTAATTTTTTCTTTAATAATTCAAATGTTGTTATGCATTCCTCATTAAAATCAAATTTCGTATCTTTTTATAAAAGTTGGCATAGGAGTTTAGTTATTTTTGAAAAATATTTTAAGTAGTGCCTGTAAAAACCAGCATGTCCTAGAAAACTTCTCTCCCTTTTAACATTATTAAGAGGTGGTAATTTTTCTATAATTTGGATTTTTCTAGGATCTACTTCCATGCCCTTTTAAGAAATTTTATGCCCAAGAACAATACCTCCTGCAACCATAAATTGACATTTTTCCCAATTTAATACTAGGTTGATTTTTTCACATACTTCCAGAACTTTTTCTAAATTATTAAGACATAACTCAAACAAACTCCTAAATACAGAAAAATCATCCATAAACACTTCCATTCCATGCTCTATTAAATTGCTATAAATTGACATCATGTATCTTTGAAATGTTGCAGGTGCATTGCATAGTCCAAAAGGCATTCTACGAAAAGCAAGTGTTCCATATGGGCTTGTAAACATTGTTTTCTCTTGATCCTCTGTAGCAACTGGAATTTGGTGATATCTGGTATATCCATCTAAAAAGTAATAGTTTTTTATCCCAGCCAATCTATCCAATATTTGATTTAGAAAGGGCAAAGGAAAGTGATCTTTTCTGGTGGTCATATTTAGTTTTCTATAGTCAATACAAATTTGTCAACCAATTCTTATTGATATTAATTCATTTTTCTCATTTTCTTCAACAGTCACTCCTCTTTTCTTTGGAACATGGTGAATTGGGCTTACCTAAGCACTATCTGAAATAGTATATATAATTCCAGCATCTAAGCACTTTAAAATCTCTTTTTTAACAACTTCTTTCATTATTAGGTTTAATCTTCTCTGAGGATCTGCTTTAGGTTCATACGGTTCACCTAATAAAATTCTGTGCATACAAATTGAAGGACTAATTTTTTTAATATCTGCTAAAGTCCATCCAAAAGCCTTTTTATACTTTTTCAACATTTCTATCAACTTTTGTTCCCGAATTTTTGTTAACTCAGAAGATATAATAACAAACAATGTAGATGGCTCTCCTAAAAATACATTTTTAAATGGGCAGGTAATATCTTAAATTCAAGTTCAAGTGGTTTAATACTTGAAGGAATAAAATTTTTACTATAATTTTTCAGCAAGTCTAATGCTTCAAATTTGCCTTGAATATAATCTAAATCTTCTTCTTTTACTTCATCTTCAGTATAAAAAATTTCTCCTTGCTTTAACTTATCTTCAAATTCATTCTTAAACTACTCATTACTTAGATAACCAGCTACTTCCATCCTGAAACATTCATTATCTTTTTTTATTGCAAGATATTACACAGTTTTTGCTATATTAAATTTCACTTCTTGATCATTAACTCTTATCATTAATTCTCCTTTTTGCACATCTATTATAGCTCTCCCTGTTGCGAGAAATGGTCTCCCTAAAATAATGGTAATCTCTTTATCTTCCTCCATATCTAATACTATAAAGTTTACAGGGAAAATAAATTTACCACTTTTGCATAAGTTATTGATCGATCAGCTAATTGAAGAGTTACAGTAGTATGAGAAATTTCTCCCAAATCTAAACGTTTAAAAATTGATAAAGGCATAAGATTGATACTCGCTCCTAAATCACATAAAGCTTTTTCATAAAACTTTTCTCCAATTGCACAAGGTATAGTAAAACTACCAGGATCTTTTAATTTTTTAGAAAGCTTTTTCTAAATAATAGCACTACGCTCTTCACTAAGTGCAACGGTCTCATGATCTGTAAACTTCCATTTCTTGTTTAATACATCCTTCATAAATTTAGAATAACTTGGCATTTGTTCCAAAGCTTCAACAAAAGGAATATTTATCGTTAACTTCTTAACGATTTCCAAAAATTTTGTAAATTTTTTATCTTTATTCTTCTGTTTCAGCCTTTGATGAAATGGAGGTAATGGTTTTTCTATAGAGCTCTGTGTTTGTTCATTTTCTTATTGATCATTTTCTATTTCTTCCTTTTGTTCATCAACTTCAGTTTCTCTTTGGATCCTTGTTTCAACTTCTTTTCCACTTCGTAATTGAATAGCTTTAATTTGCTCTTTATTTTGATCTTTTGGATTAACTTCCACAGTACTTTGAAGAATTCCAGAGGGTCTATTACTAAGTGCAGTAGCAATATGTCCTAATTGATTTTCAATATTTCTAATAGCAACCCCTTGATTCTGTATTTAATTTCCCATATTCAACATTACTTCTTCCATCATCAACTTCTTTTCCTTAACTTGTGGGTTAAGGTTGGAGTTAAATCCTGGAGGATAATAAGGTCGAAAATTAGGATTTCCTTGATTGTTTAGATTTCTAGATGGATGCATCGAATTATTATAATTATTCCAACTAAAATTATGGTGATTTTTCCAACCAGGGTTAAAATAATTAGAATAGGGATTGTTATTTCAACTATTTATAGCGTTTAAAGTTTCATAAGCTGATTGAGTATCAATAATCTATCCTAGTGAATTCTCCTCTAATAGTGGGGGTACTTGAGAATAATTCATTCTCATTTCATCAATCTTTTTAGAAATAGCAGCAATTTGAGATGCCAAAATAGACATTGCATCAGAATCATGAATAGTAGCTACTCTCTTGGGATTTACCCTTTTAGAGGGCTATTGAAAACTATTAGTAGTCATTTCTTCAATTAAAGAATATGCTTCATCAAAAGGTTTTGACATTAATGAACCACCCGCAGCAGCATCTATAATAGATCACAGTGATCCTACTAATCCATTCTAAAATGTTTGAATTATTATCCAATCTGGTAAAGCATGATGTGGACATTTCCTAAGAAGATCTTTAAATCTTTCCAAGGCTTCATATATCGATTCCCCTTCAAACTGACAAAAAGATGTAATATCATTTCTAATTTAGTGGTTTTCGAGGGTGGAAAATATTTAGCCAAGAATTTTTGTGATAGTTCTCCCCATGTTCTAATAGATCGAGGTGCTAATGAATTTAACCATGTCTTGGCTTTATCCCTTAATGAAAAAGGAAAAAGTGTAAGCCTAACAGCATCATTAGACACTCCGTCATATTTAAATATAGCATAAATTTCAACAAAACTAGCAAGATGTAAGTTAGGATCTTTAGTAGGTGATCCTCCAAACTGATTATTTTGTACCATTTGGATAACAGCAGGTTTAAGCTCAAATGAATTAGCAGCAACATCAGAATTTTGAATAATCAACTGAAGTTCATCAGTTCTCGGATTCGCATAATCTTTTAAAGGTCTTTGTCCATTTTCATTTATTGGATTTTCTAAGTTATTCAACATTTCTTGTAAATTTTTATTATTTTTTTTTTGTTTTCAAATTTTTCTAATAGTACGTTCTAATTCTTGTATCGTAAGGTACTAAACCTTTAGATCCAATATTTCACATAAACAAATAAAGCAAGTAAAGTAAAACACTCTATTAAAAATATTTCTTTTTGGATTTTTTATTTTAAAATTTTTTATTTTTTTAATAATAATAATAATTTTTTATGATATATATATTATCTTTAAATTTCCTAATTTATCAAAACTATTTAATTCAACCGTTACCTTCCCCGGCAACGGCACCAAAAATTTGATCCGACTTTTTTTTATTGCGATAGATTGTGTAAAATTTAATTAAATATAATCAATTAATATTCAGATTCTACGCAAGTATATGTATCGTTATCAAGTAATAATGGACTTTCTGTTTAAGCCCTAAATATCAATCCTACAGGGAAGATTTAAATTGGAAATGACAAATTTGCTAGGAAATTCATAGAAATTCAATTGAAATCAATGTCACTAATTTCAATTGTTTAGATGTAATCAAAATTAAATTTCTAAAATATTATCAAATCAAATATGCAAAATTTAAAATAGTAAATACTAATCTA
The DNA here is from genome assembly GCA_002079205.1 of Phalaenopsis hybrid cultivar. NCBI lineage: Eukaryota > Viridiplantae > Streptophyta > Magnoliopsida > Asparagales > Orchidaceae > Phalaenopsis > Phalaenopsis hybrid cultivar. The sequence goes on from JXCR01073511.1 coordinate 142,645, forward strand.
TTAACAATGTTTAAGTAACAGAGATTCTTATGTGAAAAAGTATCCTTCCCACTACAACGAGGCTATGGTAAAATGAGATGAGAAAAATGTTCATAATATGTATTATGCCAAATAGGAACAATTTTAATTCTCTACCCTAATACAATGTATAGAAAATCATTGGCTAATCTCAGTATTTAGTCTCTAAATCCGTGGCTAGGCTAGGAGGATACCAGCTCCCACTCCAAATCTCCCACTTCCCTTCACCTGAAGGCTAGCTCTCGCTTCAATTTTTTAACACTAAGACTGAATTGAAGATTTTAGTATGTCACCCTAAAGGTTCTCCAATTCTACACCCAACAAATAATATTTCCCTATTTATTTGCACTTAATTCCATTACTCTGTTGTAGAACTCATACTCCATTTCCCGGATCAGAAAAGGTGGCAAATTGGTTTCTACCTTTAACCCATCATATTTCAATCATCCAAGAGTATTCATTAAAATCAAAATTACCCATTTTTCCCTTTGATTAATCCTAAATTTTGATTAAGACACCAAAGTCTAAAATGATAATTTTGCCCTCGAGGCCGTTCACTTCATAACTCATTATCCATATTTCAAATCACATTGAAAATTTTAAAGTATCCTATCCATGGGGCAATTAAAACCTAAAAGGACAAAATGTGGGTTTTCAAACTTTCATTTAATATAAATAATTATCTTAACTAAGAATATAAGATTTTCAACATTAATTTCGTTAATCAATCAAAAATAAAATTTTTGTTTATGAAAAAAATTATTAGAGGTTCTCTAAGGTCAAAGAAACACTTACGAAACATTTCATGATCATCTAAATTAAATTTTAATTTAATTTTATAATTATTTATTGATTTTTAGTGATTTATTTAAATGAAAATATGTTTTAATTACCAAAAATTATTTTTATGTTTTTCTTATTTTCCTAATTATTTTATTAGGAAAATAAGAAAAATGCACTTTTACGACTTTAAAATTTTATTTTTAACTTAGAAATGTTAGAAAAAATATTTTGATGAGTTTTAAGTTATCAGGAAACCATTAGGAACATTTTGAAGTATTTTTATATTTTTAGAATTTTTCAATTATTTTTAATTATTTTCAATTTAAAATGTAGCTAACAATGAAGTATTTTCTCAAACATAATTCTTATTTTTCTTAAGTGCTCATGATCACAAGGAACTCAAAAAACCACTTTTCATAATTTTCTTAAGTGTATTTAATTTAATATAATTATTTTTGTATAAAATACAACTTTTCTTATAAAATCAACTTTAGTACACAAACTTAATCAAATAAATTACAAATTTTTATAGTGAGTCAACATGATTTTTACACATAATGTGCAATTAATTTCATTATTTTTTTATTACAATTTAATTTAAATAAATTATTACAAGTTATGAACATTTAATTAACTATAGAAATATACAAAATTATTCAGAGCATCATGATATTTTTCCTAGGCTTCTTTGACCACAGAGAACATACTAAATTTTATCTCATAATTTTCCAAGTGATATTTTAATTTATATAATTAATTTAAGCCAAAATATCCATCCAAGCTCGAAAATTAGGGTTAGAAGCATAGAGATGCTTTTTGACCTTGGAAAAATAAGAGAACATCTATTCTGTCATGAGGAACAAGACCTAAAAATATCAAGCTATGATGAACAATATTTAATCATAATGAATTAAAATACAACAGAGAGTATTTAATTAATTAAAAAATAAAGAGTCAACAAACAATTTTTATTCTTGGTCCACATTATTTTGCTTTATTCAATGAGCAAGAAGGTATTTTTATTTTATTATTATGATTATTCTGTGCAATGTTATGGATTATTCAATTTATAGGATTTAATTAATTAAGAAAAAGAACTATTTTTCTACTTAAACCACGTGGCCCCAGTGCAACCTGGTCTACTTTGAAGTCTTCTTGTGGCGCCTTCTGGTTCGGTACCGCCGTCTAAGTCAGCACTGACTCGGCCCGCTGTTAGTGCATGAAGAACTCATCCGGCGGGATCTCGACCGTCTGTCTAAGACACGCGCGATCGGATGACTCTTCGTCATCGTCCCCGATTGCTAGAGACCAAGAGCCGTTCAACTTCAAACCTTAAGATCCCTCTCTAAACTCAACCAAATCACATGGGGTTTGTTCCTACACCTTCATCTACTTAAGACGAACACATCCATACAGTTCCAATATTATGAAATGCAGTTTATATGCATGGAGAATCAAATTAAGATCCGTTTTATGGGAGAGTTAAATATCTTTTTCTAAGGGGGAGGCCTCAATTAGATGGTTGGAGAAGCTTCAGAGGAGTCCAAAGAACCTTTAGATGAGCTTCTGGGCTGTGATTAAATGTCTAGGTATGAATTCGACCAAGGCCAATTTCTGGTGTTATTCTAGAGCTAGGTTAGAGGCTCTCTGTTGTGGAGCTTTGGTGGGGGATCAACTCCTCTCACTCTAGGGATGGTGTGTGGACAATTTATTGAAGTTTGGTGTACTATAGTGGAGTGGAGAAATCTATCCGGGTTTTTCCTAAATTTTGAACTCAAAATTGAGCTCTCACAGAGGAATCCAAAGGGGAAAATGGTGGGCTTGAGCTTTAGAATTCTTGGAGGGTGTTTGGAAGAAATTTGGCAGAGTTTCTAAGGAAATTGGCTAGCTCCTTTTTTTTCCATGGAGGAGGTGGCTTAAATATAAGGGCTTGGGGTGGAGCTCAGGGCTTCAATTCAAGTGTAATTACGTGCTTAGGTGGAGGGCAGAAGATTGCCAAAGCTAATTGGAATAAGCTAGCTTGGATGAGTGAAATTGGGTTTGGATTAAGGCTTGGAAGCTCTCGATTTTGGCTCCTCCGACGACTAGGGTGGCTGACTAAGATAGAGCAGGTTGTTAGGTGGCTCAAGAACCTCAGGGGAATTTATCAAGGCAATTAATTGGGTTGGTGATGGGTTTTGGCTAAGATCTCCTTGGCTTAAGCATTTTAGAAAAGAAATCCCTTAGTTTAGGGGTTCTTTGGTCCATGACTCCCATATGGTGGGCTAGATGGGTCTAGCCTAGTCAAGAAGGTATATTTAGGAGGATCTTACCAGCTGGTGTATTTTTAAGGTGAGAGACTTATGTTGTAAATTAATGACCAATATTTAAAGATATACTACACAACGTGACATTGCTTGAAATATATTTTTGAAAATGTTGCTTGTTTTGGGGTATTTATTTAGCCAAGCTTCTGTGACTGGGTCCAAAATTTTGTAATAAAATTAACCTCAATAAAATGAAAAATTTGAATTTTCTCACTTTAATTTACTCTTCTTATTTTTTAAATTTTAAAATCTTATTAAATTAAAATAAATTAAATAAATAAAATTTGCACTTGTATAAATTTAAAATTTTGTTTATTTACTATTTTGTTGTTGTTCTTGTTTTGTTTGAATTGCAGCGCACTGATGTTTTGCTATCTTCTATAGAAATATGTTGGGACGAAAGCTGATTTTTGCTTTTAGAGACAACTTGAATCTTGCACTGAATGAGGAAAGGGCGGCCTAGGGAGGCATCGTAGACTTTGACTTAGACTTTAGTCAGGTCAACTTCGACTACGAGGATCCCCTGATGAACATAGTCAGTCCCCAGGAGAAAGAAGATTTAACATCACTACTAAGAATTTGCACCAAAGAACAATCCTCACAGAAGAGGAAGAAAGCAGTGGCACAGCAATATCTAATGAAAGGAACCAATCATCTATAGTCCATGGTAACTGCATCAATAGGGAATTTAATGCTGATGAAGAAAGAGTGTCAGTTGCACCACTCAAAAGAACACAACCCCGTAATTCCAACCGCCACAAGCTTAAAGCCTTCTTATGTAAGGAGAAAATATGTATACAAGATGTACTCAATTGAGCCACCAAATTTATCCAATTTCCTCAATTTTGCATCATAAACTCTTCAAAACATTTCCTCATATCAAATTAAACCTTCAATTGGCCTTTATCAAGCCTCAATTTCATTCAAATTTGACTAGGACCAAAACCCCCAATTTTGCCCCAAATTAGCCATATCCCCAAATTCAACCAAATTGAACCCCATAACCCCAAAATTTCCACCCAATTAATATCTATAACTCTTCATGAAAATCACCCACATCAGATTGAACCATTAATTGGGCCTTAGTCAAACTCTAGACCAACTCAAACCCAAGTCTAACCCAACATCCCCAAAATTGACCAAATGTCCAAAATCCTTCAAATTGAACCTCCAAATCAATTTAAAATCACTTCAAATCTTTTATAAACTTCTTCTGACAATCATCTACACTATTTTAATCAATTAAATGAGCTCAATGTCATGACTAGCCCAATTTGGCCCAACTTGAACCCAAAATTGACCCCCAAAATCTAACCAAACCTAGCCAATGTGATAAAATTGGTAGGATGTAACATTTACATAATCTTTCTTCTAAAAAATGAAGCCAAACAATGGGATAGCTTGGGAAGTCACCGAGTTTCCCCTCAAGATTTGTGACCTCCCCTAGTTCTTCTCCCTTTGGATTCCATAATAAATGTTCCGAATTTGAGTCATTCCCCATTCACACCTCTTTGCCCGATCTTTTCAAAAGTTCTATCCCTTTGAACTCCTTGAAGAAAATATCCCCTAATTTTTACGAGAGTTTTTTTAGGTTACTTCTATTATCTAAGATGTAATTAACTATCGATGCTTGCCCTTATAAGAAACTTTTAATAGCCCAACTTAACATAAAATCTATTTAATATTTCATATTAAATAAGGGAACTTGTTGGTCAACATAAAAATAGTTTTTTCGCAAACTTAAACAGATTTCATAAATTCCTTAGTTTATTTAATTGAGCCTTACCAATAATTAGTGTGTTTACCCTTCAGGATAGATGCAATACTTACTGTATTAGGCTCATTTATTTAAACTGCTGAGGATATGAGATTGATTTGGTCTTTTATTTTCAAGATTTAAAATATTACTTCTGCCAAATTAATATATACATCAATTAAAACTAAAATGGGCATTGGGATATCCATTTCGACAACCGACAACTTCTAGTTTGGCGACCGATAATGATACTAAGGTAGTGGGCTTAAGCTATGAAGCTAATGATTGACTTATTTGAAGCCCTAGTTGGTGATTAGATGATAAACATGATTTTAATGAGGATTGAGCTTCATTTCATTTATTGATTATTATAAATCTACCATAAGGATTGGATTTAAAGGCTTAGTAGTGAGCTAGGCTTGATATTAAATTTTGTTTAGTGAGGTTTAGAAAATAGGAACATGATTAATTGATAAACACATGTAAAAACTACAAGCCCAACTTTAATTGTGTGTACAAGATCTTTAATGACTTGAACTTGCTCTAAGGGCATCTACTTTCATAACTCTTAAATAATACATTAAATGAATTTTTTAGTACCCCGCTCTTGGAATAATTGAAATATTAAGGTTCATTGAGCACAAGATAAATCTAAATCATCATTAAATCTAAGTTCAATATCGAATGATTAATTGAACAATATAATAAGTTCAAATGAACTCGAAACATTCCAAAAGGTTCTAAAAGTTTTCAAGGATTGTTCCCCCAAACACTTTTATGACCTTTTGGATATTTTTAAGGAAAATCAAACTTTATACTTTGTTCCAAAAAAATTATTCATTAAAACTTTCAAGGACCCACCAAGTTATGCCTTGGGATCTGATAATTTACCTAAAGCATTAGAAATGCCCTAAACTACTTATCATACCTAAAGCATTATAAATGCCCTACACTACTTATCATATATTAATTGACACAATGCTCAATGATTTGAGTCTTCTCTAAGATATTAAAATCCTTGTGAGCAACTGGGGGTTTTTTTTTGCTACATATGGATCATCTTGCTTGTGTAAGCCTGAGGTCTATCTGGATAGGGCAATGAAGATAATGTTAATGTGTGCTAGAATGAGGGATACGATGTGGGATTTAGAATAGTATCTCCTACCTCAAGCACCTTTGGCAAAAGGAGAGGAAAAAGGACAAATGATACTCTTTGATGATTCTAGGGAAGATGATTTCTTCTGATACTCTTAGGTTGCTTCTAGTCCTCGCTTGATCGAAGCAATTAACCAATGTACTACATCACTGTACAAAATGTTTTAAACAAAAATCGCTTTTGTATGATAAAGTAAATTATATATGCATGAAAACTAAATTTAAAAATGAGAACTTCTAATGGTCCACGGTTAATCACTTTGATTGAGGATAGGACTACCCTCCGGTTGGTAGCTCTTACTTAAGGTCAGGAAGCACACACTCCAGCTCTGAGCCCCCACCTTTATCAATATCTTACTGCCACTTCTAGTCTTCCACATGTGACTATGGGTTTTCTTTTACTTGTGTTTTGATACGACTATTTTTTCTAACTTTTTCATATCGAATGCTTTCTTTTACTTTCCTGTAATTTATTTAAATTTCATGCAAATATGTCCTATTTTATGAAGCTAACCATGCAGCGGTGGCAAAGGCCCTAGTATGCATTTATTTTATGCAATGCATTTTTATTTATTTACTTGATAACATTTTATTACCTACATTTTTTTGCTTCACTTGCAAAACTATACTAAACCGGAAAAATACAAATAACATGTTTTCAAAATTAAAATAACATCTTGTACAAAAAAAAAGTAAAAAACATGATATGTCCTTTTGAATTTATGAGAGTCCCTCGGATAAGGAAACCTACGGTCGCTAATAAGATCTCCCCAACTTAAATGAGTTTAACAACTCATTTTTACTAAGTAAATTCAAAAGTAAATTGTGGTACCAGAACGAGGGAATCGTGGGATCCTAACCGGTGTCATTCTAATCAACTTTAACACGCCCTCATAATGCTTGAACTATAATAAAAACAAATCATTGAAACACACATGGTAAAAGTTTTTGAACCTTAGACTTTATGAATACTACTTTGAAGAGGAGCTAGGAGCTAACTCTATGGGCATCATGACAAGAATGTATAGAAGAACAATTTTGAGAGAGCAAGTGGATCTACAACATCAAATCTTTCCTTAGAATTAAAATAACAAGCCATAGGACTTCGAGGTCGCCCGTCTAGTATGCCATAAATCCACATCACATCTTTAAGCCTTTGCACAATCATGTTGTACAATTTAAGCCCTAACTCTCCTTTGGCTCTGAGGTTGTCGTTTGTTCCAACATAAATCGTTCTATCTTCCATGCTATTTGTATGATTGCATCAAGAAAATGTAAGCCCTAATTAATAAAATTGGAAGGATGAAACAAATAATAATATCTCTTTGAAATTGAAACCAAAACATAGGATAGCTTGGAAAGTCATCGAGGTTCTCCTCAGGATCCGTGACATCCCCTAGTTTTCTTCCTTTGGATTCCATAATAAGTGTTCCAAACTTGAGCCTTTCCCACTTGATACTCCTTTGTCAAACTTTGAAATCCTTGAAGACAATATTTTCTTATCTAAATTGAGAATTTTCCTAGGTGATTTTGGTCATTTAAGATGTAATTAACTATAGAGGCTTTCCCTTAAAGGAAACTTTAGAACCCAGCTTAATATAAACGCTATAAATCTTTCATATTAGATAGGGGAAATTTGTCGGCCAACATAGATGGTTTCATCAACTAAAATGGATATTATATATATATATATATATATATNTCAGACAAACAACTTGTGGCTCAACACAATTAGAACTCATACACAATAAGTTAATTAACTAATTGAACCAGCTTAAATCCTTTCATAAATAATTGACAAAAGAACAAGCTTAAATAGTTTGGCGTTCAATTTATTTATGATAATAAACAATATCATTTGAAGCCCATGAATAAACTCATTAAGCATCTCGATTAAGGCTCAACATTAAGGCTTCATTAAAAATTTATTTAACATGCGATAATGTGATATTCTTAATCTTTTCAATGAGCACAAAACATTAAGACTCCATTAAATATTTTATTCATCTGCACAAAGTACATTTTGCTCATTAAAATATTTATTTATTCAGCAATTTAGCCAATTAAAAAAATAATTTAGTTCCAATACACTACTTATTAATAGGTTTGATATGGTTTATTCAATTAACTAACAAGGTACTCAGTAGTCATACTCATTCATAGGCTCGTTTGGTTAGCCAATGAGCAACGCTGAAGCCAAACTCAAACTATTATAGTTTTAAATGAACCAAACTTGAACATTACTATAAATACTCAAATCATGCCAGCTTGAGCTCAAATAGAACTTTAGTAAACAAGCTCCAGCTTGAGCAAACTTGTTGTAATGGCCAAATTTTGGCAATTACAAGTAAAATTTGATAATTTTAATTTGTACCCCAAGCCTCATATCTAAGGGTGTAAAAAAGCCGAACACGAGCGAGCTCAGACTCAGCTTATGTTTGGCTCGTTTATATTTCGAGCTCAAAAAGTGTGTTCGTGTTCGGCTCGTTTGCTTAAAGAGCTGAACACGAGCCGTTCACGAACAAAAAGTCATTTTGACAACCCTAATCACGCAGCCATAAGATGTTAAGGATTGGGGCAAGATTTAAAACATCATTTGAATCTGATTTAATAATTTAATACTTTNAGGGGAGATCATTCAGTTGAATTTCCTACATGCCCCAGATTTTCTCCATACGAGAGTAGTGGAGAGATTCAAGAAGAAGAGCATAATTAGACAATTTTTCCCTTACTTTAGATCTTGTATTTGAATTTCCTTTCTTAGTTATTTGATGTATTATTTTTGGATTGTTGCGTGTGTACTTTGATTGGTCTTTTTAGGTTTACATGAATGTTGGACTGTTGTGTTTCACTTTTTCATTTATGGTATAATCTCTTACTTCTTTTTGCTCTAGTTTATATTGTCTCTGTGTCACAGTAGTATTTACTTTATGCTTATATAGATATACATACTGATTAGATTTACCACTATTCAGCACCTGTTTTTACTACTTGTACCTGTACTATTCTCTTGTTTAATACTTTCAAATTTTTCTCACTTTCTTCATATTTATTATGAGCTGTACTAATTTAAATTAATTAAAAATTTAAGTTCGGGAGACCGGAAAAAAAAATTTTTTACAATTAATCCTTATTTGTCCTCAATAAATTATATTTTTGAATGTTAACATGATCTGTCATGTGTTGGGTTAGCTTTAGATGACTATATTTTTTATTTTATAAATGTCATAGTAGACTTAAGTAAAAGTTTTAAATAATAAAGGTTAGTTCTAGGGTTGGAAGTGACCTTTATTAATTAGAATATGAGTACAAGATTATGCTTTTACTATTCAATGCAAAGGAAATTATATTTTTGAAATATTAAGGATCTTAGATATACACTTAAAAAGAAAGAGTTGAGACTCTATGAAAAAGCTTTTTTAAAGCTAATATACATGTATCTATTACAGAAATGTAAGAATTTCTTAACTATAAGAAAGGGATGTTGAAGATCAAAACCATTAAAGACTATCCAGATATAGCAATCCTCTCATGAAAAGAAAAGAATAGACTAAAAATAATCTTACAAGAAAAGGAAATGCAAAATCAAAAGAAAATGAAAAGCAGAAATGGTATGTGGGGAGAAGCTTGAGGAGATGTCTAATCAAAAATTGGTTTCACATGAATCATCTTAAGCAAAGGAACTTAATTATATTTCTAAAATTATTTTATAAAAGTATTAGTTTCTTTACTAATAGAGTTTTCAAGAAATTCTTTTTCTTGTAATTCTCTTAGGCATCCTTAATATGACCAATTACACTTATTCTTGAAATGAATAGAAAATCAGAACTCCTAGACTTGACTACTAGATATTCTTACAGTTTAGTTTTAATCTGAGTTATTTAAATTTTTTCTAAGGTTATTTCAAATATAAGAAAAAAAATATAGAAATATTTGACTTAAACTCGTTACAATAAGTTATGAATTTTTACATAGTATAAGAAGTTACTTGAGGACAAGTAACGTTTAAATTTGAGAGAATTGATACACCTTAAAATTACCTATTTTTAATATACATTTAATGTTCATTTTATGCACATTGTTGATGATATTTCACTTTAAAGGAAGTTATTTTTCATGTTTTTGGTTTCAGGTACAAGGAATGGATCTTTAGAGAAAATGAGGGCAAAATAGAGCAAAATGGCAGTACATTATCTTGCGCCATAACGCCAGCTTTTAGCACCATAGCACTAGTTAGCGAATGTGATGGGAGCCATAGTGCCCCAGCATGACACCATAGCACTAAAAACGTTTCTCTGGAAGATACAATGAATTTGGACTAATTTTAAAGGGGTGTTGGAAGTGACCATTGGTTATTTTTAGAGTTCTTTTAAATGAGACCAGTGGTTGTTTGAAAGGGGGCTTTGAAGAGGGTTAGAGAGACTCTAGTGGGTGTGTGAGTTCATATTTGAAAGTTTGAATTGTGTAAGAAGAGTTTGGAGGTTGCTTGAAGGAAACTTCAAGAATTGCTTGGGGAGAAGACATATGATAAGTAATTTGTATTTGTATTTGAGTTTTTGTTGTTAAGACTTGGCTTTCAATACAAATCATGTATTTTTGTTTTATCTCCAGAAATTCTGAGTAGTTTTTCTTTCTTTCTTCTTCCATATGGGAATTAATCATGTTGGATGAGAATGATTTAAAGATTTTTTTTTATTTTAAATTTTGTGATGTTATTTTCATTGGTTCTTCATTAACTTTACAAACTGTCCATTTGTGATGTTAAAATTTCTTGCTAAACAAAACAAACTGGATTGGTTACGATTCGCTCAACTAGTGAGTACCATACTTAACTTTGGAATGAGCTCAAGGAGAGTAGAAATGAATCTTATGAAAATGCTAAAATTTAAAAGGAAAAGATAAAAAATTAGCATGATTGGAAGATTCTCAAAAAGAAATTTAAACTTGAACATGAGGCTTTATTACATAACACCATATTAAATTTGTTTTCTGGAAAACTTAAGTCCAGGTGGTCATGGCCATTTACTGTAATAAAAGTCTATTAATTTGGAGATGTGGATATCAAAGATCAAAAAACTTAAAGAGCTTTTAAAGTAAATGGGCAAAGACTTAAACTTTGTCAAGGCAGCAACAAGCCTGAGTTGAAAGAAATTTTGATGTTGGGTCAACCAAAGTAAACATTGGATACGTCGACTTGATGATGTTAAATAAAGCTTTTCATGGAAGGCAATCTATGGTTATCTATGTGGATTGATTTATGTTGTTTTTTTTTTTTGTAAAGTTTTATATTTGTGCGGTTATTAAGTGAGAATGAGACCTACATGATGAGAATATAGAGGAGGATAGTGTCGCTGATGAAAGCTAGTAGTGGCTACTATGTGTTGAACTCAAATTTGTAGGTGTTTGTGTGTCTACATGTCTGTGTGTTTGTTTGTCTGTTTATTTGTATCTGCTTATCAATTTATGTTGGATTTATTGTTTGTTAATTTGTTTAGAAGTGATGTATATGTTTATGTGTTTGAACTATGTTCGCATCATTATTTTTATGGAATGAACTTGGATTTATGAAGTAATTAAACTTTCTTTATATTCATGTCATTTTATTATATAGCAATTCTCACATTTAAATTATGAAGCAAAAATTTATACATGTCTACTTTTATTTTTTAGTACCTGTACTAATGATTATGCTTCTTTTTTAGTATAGTTTAATTTTCAACATGTGTTTATGAATTTTAGCTTTTCTTCCAACTATTTTTATCTATACTAACTGTAAAATATTTCAAAAATCAAGTTTGGGTGACTAATAAAAATGAATTTCAAATTTAAACATTATTGGTCCTTAAAGAGACTACAAATAAATTTAATTTGAAAAATGATGTTTATAATGTGGAGTTATCTTAAGGATACTAAAATTTTAGTTATAGAAATGAAATAAAAAAACTTAGTAGAAATGTTTAATGAAAAGGATGAAACTAGAGTTAAAAAATTTAGTAGAAAACATTAGGAAAATGTGTTTATTATTTATAGTAAAAAAATTGAATTTTTGAAAATTTAAGGATTTTTTGGGACAATATTTTCTAAAGAATTCAGACTTTATTAAAATTCTTCTTCAAAAACTAATTTTATATTTTAAGTTAAGGAAATAGAATAAGTTTTTGACTTTAGAAAAGGGATAGTGAAATTCAAAATCATTAAAGGCCTATCCAGTTTAGTAATCCTTACATAATACTCATAGAGCAAGGGGTTTTCTACCTCCTTTCTATGAACTCATATCTTGGTGGCTGAAGGGTAGTGTTAACTCTATTCTTCTTAATGGAAGGCTCATAGATTCTTCACTGCCAATAGGGGACTTAAACAAGGTGCTCCACTCTCTCCCACCCTCTTTATTTTGGCTTTGAACTACTTCTCAAGGCTGTTGGACAACATTATTTTCCCAAATGCAGTAAATGTGTTTCATCATAAGTCCAATCTGCCTGTTAGCCATATTTTGTATCCAGGTGATATCATTCTCTTTTCCAAAGCCACTAAACCTGCTGTTAAGAAAATTCTACATTACCTTAAGTTACTTCAATTGTGTTCAGGTATGGAGTTTAGTCCTAACAAATGCACCATCTTGTTTAGCTACTGAATCAAGGATCACCTCAAGCAGTGGGTGCAATAAGTTACTTGATTCTCTACTACTTCTGTTCCCTTTATTTATCTTGGGGTCCCTCTCATCAGAGGAATGGTTAAGCAAGTTCAAATTGATACGATAATCATGAAGATAGATTCCTAGCTCAATTGTTGGAATAACTCATTCCTCTCCAATGGGGGGAGAATCACTCTCCTCAAGAGAATACTAACCACTTTTCCACAATACATTTTACAAGCTTCTTGCATGAAGAAAAGCACTCAGCTTCATTTAGAGAGGTGCTTCAAGAGGTTCTTATAGATTGGGCAAAGAAAACAGCTACATTGGGCTAGTTGGCAGAAAGTGTCTAGGCCAACTGTTAGTGGGGGTTGGAGCTTCTAAAGGCTTCGTCAGCTACAACATATTAACCTCTACAAGCTCTGGATTAAGTTTAGGTAATAGGACTCTCTTTAGACCAAATTCCTTATAGGTAAATATTGCAAAGGACTTCACCCCAATCAGGTAATCAAGAAAACTGAAGACTCAAAACTATGGATCAATCTACTCAAGGTAAGACAACAAGCCCAATTCCTTTGTGATTTTGGGAAAGATAATAATAATTTATGGCTAGACAAATGGTGTCCTGAAAAGATGTTGCAACCACTTCATCAGATTTTCAATTTTGATTTAAAGGCACTTGATTGTCGGGAGAAGAGCATGTGGCCCACTGATTTACTAAATACCATGCTCACACAGCCTTATGTTGAAGCCATTACCAAGTTGCCTATTGATAACACAAAGAAGGACTCTATTGCCACTTCTAAGAGCACTGTTAAAAGTATTACCCAAGCCATCTATTCTAGATTGTACCACTGGGCTTCTGTCCCCTGGGGTGATTGCATTTGAAACAAATTGCTTACTTCATCTATGTCTTTTCTGAGATGGAAACTGTTACACCAGCCCTTGCCTATTGATGATATTCTCAAACTCAAAGGGTTGTGGAGTCCTTCAAGATGTTGTTCATGCAAGCAGGCATAAGTATCTACTACACACTTTTTCTTTCAATGCTCCTAATCTGAAGCTTTTTGAAATGAATTCATCAAATGTATGTCTATTGATACACTATTTTTGGAGTGGAATCAGCTCACCACTTGTTGGTCTAGTTGGACCAAAGTAAAATTGGGGTCTGTCCCATTTATCCTAGCTTGGTTCCTATGGATGGCCAGGATCCAGGCTAAATTGATAATTGCCTCCTCTTTGTCCTTAAAGTTGCTTCAAAATGCAAGACATTCCTACTTAAAATGATCTCCTTGAAGTAATTTCCTAACATCTTTACTGCAATTTGGCAACATGGCTCCCCAAAATTTAAGGTTAAATAGGTGTTGTGGAAGAGGCCAACCCACCCTTATATTAAGGCAAACACATATGGCAGCTTTTCTAATCAAGGTATTGGCATAGGGGGGTGTTTTCAAAGACCATGTTGCCAGTTGTCTCCTTTTTTTCTACTCTTCTGTCTCAGTCTAGGATGCCTTTGAAGCTGAGGTGGCTACTGCCTTTTGCACTATTAAATTAGCTTCCCTTAAAAATTGGGAAGCTCTAATAGTGGAAATTGTCTCAGCCTCACTATTGATAGCTCTCACTGTGGAAGATTCCTACCCTGGGCACATTGCTTATTGGCTCAAGAAAATCAAGGTTATGAAGACCCCCTCCTCCATCTACTTCTCTTTCATCTATAGGGAGGGTAACTGTCCTACAAACTGGTTGGCCAAGTTTGAGAATGCCTCATTCTCCATTTTGGTGTAAAAAACCCCCTCTTATTCTCTTGCTTTTCTTTTGGGTAGGGACCTTTTAAATGTCCCTTACCTTAGAATTTGTACCTGATTTTTACTTGAATAGAATCACCTTTTTGATATATATATATATATATATATATATATATATATATATATATATATATATA